>RJWM01024168.1:0-31081 GCA_004363535.1 Dasyprocta punctata | reverse complement strand
TGCACCGATCTCACGGCATCGCAAGGAGCCGAACTCGGGCCCCGTGACCGTGTCCCTCAGGCCTGGGTGTCTGTCTGGTGACTCACAGAGGCCGCAAAGAGCCCTTGAACCCAAGCGCTCTAAACACCGAGGCATCGTTCAGCCCGCGGAGTGACGCGGAAAAGCCAAACCCATACACAGGTACTTGGGCACGGACCAGGCGGGAATGCTTGACACGGGGAGCCGCACACGGGGAACCCAGAACCGACACTGATGGAGGGAGCACCATGAGGAACGTGATGGGACGATGAGGGTGAGACGGGATGGAGACAGATGAAGAGACGGACTCCCCCGCGTCTCACCTACTGGGTCCTTCTTCTCTTCCAGGGGCTCAGACTTACTCTGCCCCTGGGGAGCCGCCTTCCGGGGCGCTGGGGTGAGCCCCTCCTGAACTGGTTCACTTACTTTCCTCGCTTCTGTGTGGCCCAGGTCGTGAGACACGCGGGGCGGTGAAGGTTTGCTAAGTTTGCTATCGGGCAAAGCATCTTTCGGACAGCTTCTCGGGGAGGCTCCATGCGCAGCCCCCCTGGAGGCTGTTAGTCCGCCGGGAGCCGCAGGCAGGTCGGGCCACACATCCGGAGACGCTGCGCCTCCTACAATCGCCAGACAACAACGGAGACGCGTGAGCCGCGGCGCACGGAGCTCGGGGAGAGCGCACGGGACACGGGAGACACGCGCTTCCCGGACTGACACCAGGACACGCGGCGGCCTCTCCACGGTCCGGGAAAAGGAGAAACGAGCACCAAGAAGCCACAGACAGGACGGAACTAGTTCTACTCGCAGAACCCAGAGAGGTTTTAGTTCACGCAAGAAAAAAACAAATCTCAGTTCTTGAGAGAAATAAGCGCTGTTATTCAACAGAATTGGAAAAAGAGACACGAAGTGTGCAACACACGACATCGAAGGTGCTGACTTTGTGTAACAGAACCACATTCATTACTACAGCGGTCCTGATCGGGGCCTCCCAGCCCTCAAGAAACCCGGCCTGGTGTCAACAGAGACGACGTCAGAAAGTGCCGGGGGCGCTAACCGCGCCTCCCACCCACCTCCTGTCTCCCCCTTCCCCTCTCCCCTTCCCTCCTTCACTCCCTCCTTCCCTCCCTTCTTTCTCCCTTTCCTTTTCTTTCCTTCTGTTCTCCTTCCTCCTACTCTCTCTCTCCTCCTTTCTCGTGCTGGGGCGCAACCTCAGGTCCCCCACACACTTAGCACATGCTCTATGCAGCCCCGGAGCTCCACGCCCAGCCCCGCCTTCACCCTCGCAAGCTAGCGGGCCACTAGATTAATTTTCGTTGCTCTGAACTGCCTGGCTTCCTTCCCTACTTTACCCCAGGTTGGGTGGCACATCACACGCACACATAGGATTATTTTACGACTGGTTTTATTCCGTCAGTTACTTTGCAAGCAGAGATGAACACGTGATGGAGCAGGCGTGTGCACCTTGCACGGATGTTAGAGGGACGCACAAGGAGCGCGTTAATGTGCTGTTAGTGAAGCGAGCCAGGCCGCGCTGGAGATGGACGGCTCGCAGCTGCAGATGGCTGGTGTGAGGGCGCACTACCATGTCATGGAGGCAGGATGGCCCGCCAGGGTCCCCGGATGAGCACAGAGTTAGGGTGGAGTTTCACACGATGGCAAGTGTCTGAGACTTGGAATTGGGAAGTCGAAGGGGTTACAGACGTACGGAATCTGGATAAGTGATGGTGGTCTGCAAAATGACAGCTATGGAAGGTTACATGTCACCTAGAGCCAGAGAAAATGATCCTCTAATGACAGCATCACGGAGCAATACGAGAGGCTTCCAACAGTTTCCGGAGCCGACGGCCTCTTCCTTCCTCACTTAGAAACACTAACTGTTCTCTCGCCAGGTTGTACACGAGGAACTTACCAATCGCGGCTTTGACTTCGATCGCTTCTGAGTCCTGCGAATAGTCACTGAGTCCAGCTGCGTTCACTGCTCTGACCCGGAAAATGTAACTCTGACCGGTCACCAATCCATGGCAAGTAAACCTAACGAGGGGAGAAAGTTTCAAAAGCCTTTCCTAGGAGGAAAGTTAGGGAAGATGATTGTCAGCTTAGCTGGCTACATGAAACTGATTCACTTATCAAAAGGAAAAAAAGACATAAGGCAATTCAGGTAACATATGCACTTTAGACAAGAAGGCAATTAAGTAGTTTTTTAAATTCACTCCATCAAAAAATGAGTCCTAGATTCCCCCTGGTACTCATCAGGATGATAAGGATAATAATACGTAGTAATTTTCAGGTAAAGACTGCATAATGTATATAAAATAGTGTCACAGTGTCTGGCATAGGCGAGGCCTCTAATAAATAACAGGTGACATTGATACTATTTTTACTGGCTACTTCAGGTGTATGTGCTGACCACAAGGTCTTGCTGCCCCCACCACAGCTCCCCAGTCACTACCTCCCTGAGTGCCACAGAAGCCACAGACACTTGAGAAGTTACCCTGGAATCTGAAAACAATGTGTGAAAACTGCTTCTTGGGATGCCCTCCCCTTTTTTTTTTTTTTGTCTTTTTGAGAGGAGGCTTCACTATGCAGTTCAGGCTGGCCTTGAACTCACTTTGTAGCCCAGGCTGACCTTGAATTCACAGCAATCCTCTTGCCTCAGCCTCCCGAGTGCTGGAATTACAAGCGTGGGCTACCACACCTGGCCATGTGATGGCCATTTTAATCTAAGTCTCCAATCCTGCGGTGGGAATCCAGGGCACCAAGGTCATCCCAAATACCTCCACGGCCATAAGCAGCCATGTTATGGATCACTGTGACATTCAAACCCATCCTCAGGACAGTCACCGAGGAAATACAGGTCTGCTAATGACTGTACTGTCAGCTTGCTCAGACATTTAGCAAAGGAAGCCAAATCCAGGGTGGCCCATCAGTCCTTAGGGTTATTCCGCTCAGCAACGACTCATCAAGCGCGCCAGTGCTGGAGACACTGAGCTAACTATTGTGGACTCGGAGAGGAATAGAAACGGGGCCTGCGGTCCGGCAGCTCCTGTGTGTGGAAAGCCAAGCTCGGCGACTCACAGCGACGCCTCTCAACAGCACCGGGAGCAAACGGGAACTCGGAGAGAAAGGAAAAGCACAAAGAGACTTTTTGTTCTAAGTAATGAATCTCTTATAAAACATACGGTCCTCTCTCAGGAGCCAGTTGTTCTCCATCCTCTCATGTTCTGCAAAAGAACTAACTCGTCCTAGAGGGGTCCTTGGTCCTAGAAGAGGCCTAACGGGCCTGCCTGACGGTTTCCGGGGAGCCTTTCAGACAGGGCCTCTCAAAGGAGGCTCACATCTAGTACACCACTCACCACCGTTCGCAAGGCCAGTTGAGACAGCAGTCAAGGAAAAAAAATACAACATTCCTCACATGAAAAACAGATACAATGAAGCTGCAGTGTGTCAGGGAAGTCTCTGTTTTAGTGGGTTTTGTTTGTTTGTTTGTTTTGTTTTGTTTTGTTTTGTTTTTGGTACCAGGGATCCAACTCACAACTTTGTACTTGCCAGGCAGGTGCTTGTGCCACTGAGCTAAATCCCCACCCCGTATTTTAGTGTTACTTTATGTCTGCTTAGAGTTAGGCTTAATCATGTTGATGCTCAGAATTTACAAAATGTTGATGTTTTGTTTTTTGTCCATTTCAAATGCCTGGGCCTTTGTGTTAGATAAAGCTTTCTTGATCCTTCAAATCCAGCACCACATGTTAAAGACCAGAACAGAGCGGGAAGAAAGGAAGTAAGAGCAAAGGAACGGAACCACAGAAGACCTAGAAAGTGAGCCTGAGGATAGTTGCCGTTTCTGGTTTCTGAGTGTTAACAAGTTAAAGCTTCTCTTCCCGAAATGTACTCCACATGCTCAGTTCGAACCCCATCTGGATACTGAGAACACACATCAGGGTGTAGGGGTGTGGGGGCGTGCCCCTGCATTTGTGACCCCAGCCCCCCACGGGGTTACCGTGTGCCCTTCACCGGGTTGTTGTTGCACGGCTCCCACGAGCCGGAGCCGACCACGCTGGCCTCGATGTAGTACCCCACCAGCTCCTTGGCGTCTTGGGGCTCCTCCCACGACACCACCACCGAGGTGTCCGTATTCCTGCTTGGGATGACTTTGCTGGGAGCCTGGGGGATGTCTGAGTCAAGAGGAAAATGGTGACAGGGTCACTTTAAGAGGCTCATCACATATGCACCAACGCACATAGAAATTTTACACAAATAACCTTGTTTTATTTTATAATGTGTTTGTTAGAGCAGGAAACATTGGAAGCGTTAGTGTGGGAGCATCATGATAGCCAGATACCTGTGAATTTCGGAAACACACACACACACACATACACCCGGTTATTGAAACTCTTAGGGAAGTTTACTTTCTATGAGCAAAAGTAAGTTTTATTTCATGGAGAGGCCAAGCACAGCTGTAGACTTCTGATAAGAGAAGGACGTCACCAGTTAACCTCTGAGTGTACATGCATACACTAATGCAGCTCTTGCTTGTAAAGTAAGCTCCCGGCCTCTCAGCCCGACGACACTCACCGAGTTTGTCCCCCACGACGGTCACCTCCGTGGGCTCCGAGGGCTCGCCGATCCCGGCCGAGTTGGAGCAGCGCACGCGGAAGTGGTAGGACTTGCCCTCGGCCAGATCGAACAGAGCGAAGCGAGGGGACTTCACCGGGAGCTCTGTGTTCACCCGCTGCCAGTTCTCCGTCCCCGCGTCACACTGCAGCCAGGACAGGGACAGCCACTGAGAGCCCGGCCCAGCGCTGCCACTCGGGCGGGCGGGGCTGGAGACACGGAGGGATGGCTGTCCCCAACCGCCGCTGGGGAGGCAGGTGGGAAAGGAACCCGTCTGCACTGTGAGCTTGTGTAACTGCCACGGCCGTCAGTAGCGATTCCACAAAACGCTAACGCAGTGAGTCCATTGGACCCAGCCAGACCTCCCCTGGGTAAAGTCCCGAAAGACAGGCTGTGCCCAGCCCTGTATGCACCAGCGCAGCTCACAGTACAGAAGCTCTGCATGCACAGGATGAACGGCTAAAGAAAGGGAGGTAGATACACACGATGAAACACTCTTCAGTCCCAGAGAAGGAAGACGGCATGTCATCGGCAGGAAAAAATGGATGCAACTTGAGACCATTATGTTAAGGAAAATAAGTCAGACACAAACAGTAAAATACTGCATGGTTTGCCTTATAGGAAAAACCTAAAATATTGATAAAGAAGTAAAACAGATACAAAAAAGATAGTAGGAAAAAGACAGATGTTTTCGGGGTGGGGGTGGGGGTTGGTGGAGAGGAGTTAGGGAAGGATGGTAAAAGATTAGAAAATGATCCAGGTATGTTATATACATGTACCAATTCCCCCAAGCAAACGTCACTATGAGGTATTGCAAACACACACTCATTTTAAAAAGTTTACTAATATATCACTTGGCTTGATCTCCATTGACTTGATACGGAGATATACCCTGTGCAAGGGACTCAAAGATGTAAGATTTGGCCCCAGTCGTGTTAATAACTTGGAAAACCACGATGCTCTTGGTGTCAGTTTGTCATCTGTAAAATGGGTAAATTTAACAAGCTAACCCTTAAAGGCTGGTGCAGTGTCTCGTATGACCACGTGTCACTGTGCACAGAGGCTGCTTCCTTCCAAGGGAGAAAATCCGCCCAGACCTTTAATTTTTTCAGTTATAGCTTTGATTCATTTTGACTTATTTGACCCCAAGAGAATACTTAAGCAATTGTTGGTCACTTAGGCTTTCATAAGAAAAATAACAGCTGTCTTCTACTGTGCTATAAACTCTGTAAGCCATTATAACTTTGATCCTCTCCACTACACCATGCAAGTCGCAAGAGAAAATTCCAGGTCGGAAGACGGAGAGGCAGCCCCGTGTAGTACAGATTGAGCATTCCTTATGCAAAATGCTTGGGAAGTGTCTCAGAATTCAGAATTTTTTGGAGTTTGGAAAATCTGCACAGTTTTTACCTGTGGAGCATCCCCAGCCCAAAAGCCTGAAACGTGAAACATTTTGAGTGTCACATGGGCTTACGATTCTGCACTTTTGGATTAGGAATGCTCGGCCTGAGGTCAGATTGCCCAGATTCAAACCCTAGCTGCCTCATAGGTGCAGCGCAAGTTTGGCCAAACTGCACGCCCTGTGTGGTGAGCTGACGACTGGTGGTCAACTCGTAAGACCTGCTGCACTGAATCAGCGTGGTGGGAGTGTGGACAGCCCACCTGAGGATTATTGCCAAGATAAAAAGAACCGGAGAGGAAGAGGCAGTGTTTTTGGTTCTCCTGTTACTATGAGTTCTTCTGGAGCAGCTTGACGGGCTTCTTTCCTGACATGAACTTGGCTGTTCTCATCGTCAGAGGAGCTCAGGACCTTGTGGTCACCGAGAATGGCTGCGGTTCACTTTGGGGGAGCTTTGGTCTTTACCACTTCCTAGCTCCAGAGGGAAAGATGTGTGCTGCTCAGTCTCCAGGAGACTTGTCATGCTGGCTTCCTGGTAAGAACTTGGTTGTTCTCATCATCAGAGGAGCTCAGGGACCTCATTGTGGCTGACAATGGCTGTGGTACTTTTCAGGGGAGCCCTGGTCCTTATTTTGAGCATCACTTCTTGGCTCCAGTGCAGACCCCTCAGCCTGCTGGCACAGGTCCTTCATCCAGCTGGAACAGACTTTCTAGCTGCCACCACTGACCTTCGGGCCTTCCCAGCGCAGATCCATGAAACAGACATGCATGAGAGATTATCGCGGGCTCTAGGCCTCCAGTTGGACTCATGGGGGACACTGTCATGGGCTCTAGGTCTTCAGATGGACTCGTGCAGGACATTCCCATGGGATCCAGGTCTTCAGCTGGATTTTTGGGCGTCCTTAGAGTGTGGACAGATTACCCGCACTTCTCCTATTCGCCTCTTTGGGTGACTATTACAAAATAACACTGTACATTACGTGTCCTGCACTGTCCTGTTCTCCTTGCACACCCTGACTGCAGCACCCTGTAAATGCTTCAGCACCCTCACTTGCACAATAGGCAGGAAGAAGGTAACAGAACGACCCTCACAGCGCTACCTCGGGAACGAGGAGGGCTAGCGTGTGGGGAGCAGCGCCTGTCTGTGCTGAGGACAGAAACGGGCTGGGAGCGATGTGGGTTTTATCTCTGACCTGACCAGACACTTGCAAGGGAATGAGGGCAGGAGCTCAAGACATCAGACACCCGAGGGGGAGGCATGGGCTGCAAAGAACGCAGAAGGGCGGGGAGGCCTGCACGCAGCTGTTCACTCGGGTGATTCCCGTAAGACCCCTCGATCCCACCCATTTCGGGGATCGCAGACGCGGTGTAACTGGCAAGCTGGTTCCTGTTCTCGGCAGGTGAAGCCCTGGTGACAGGTGCTACGAAGAAATGCAGGCACAGACTAATCAAGAGGAGGCGCCGACCTGGGGCCGGAGGGTCCTGTTCCCCACGGGAGAGGGGTTCACAGAAACACCTCGCACCCAGCTCAGGGTGCCTGGCATGGGCACCACTCTGTGGGGACCCCGGGTCCCTGCATGTGCTGCAGCCCGAGCCTCAGAGCCCTGGGTGTTCAGTGAGCTGTTCAGGGACCAACCCCGCCAGCCTGTCCCAGCCTTTGCGTGGGGCGCTGCCAGGAGAGAATTTCAATCTTAACTGTGGCTGATGGAACTCAGGTTTGGGGCGCGATGGGCTTTCGTGGAGAAATGAGAGCCAAGGAGCCAGGAAACGCGGGCAGTACCAGCTTTGACTCAGCCAAAGACACTGCCTTGTCACCCGCCTGGGTCTCGGAAGATGGTAATTACTGCCGGGTTATTCAGAGCTTCTTCCCAGGGAGTCTTTACAGGGATGAGCTGGGGCGTGTGAGGAGCACCCTGGGAAGCCAGCGTTTATCTCTATCATTTCCCTCTAAAAAAGAGAAAGTGCTTAGGATGCTACCGGAGGGTTTTGTTTTGCTTTGTTTTTTGTGGTTAATATCTACAAAACATAAAAATAGGAATATAAATGCTTAATATTATTTTCATAACACCAGGCTCTGTTGGCAGACGCCCATCTTGCACGTGGAAGAGGTGCCGGGTTTATTGTTACCAAATTCCCAGGGATAAGAAAGAGGTGAGCTGTGTAGCTCAGAGACCGAGCTGACTGTCCACCGCAAAGAAAAACCAGTGAATGAAAGGAAATTGCCAACCTAGGATTTTAGCTCTGGTATAATTTCTCAAGAACCACTTATTTGAAATAAAACAAAAGACCATAAAGATATCTGTGTCTCGTATTATGTTGTGACCTAAATGGCAGGTGTTGGAACACCTGCTATACGAAACACATTGATCCTTTCACGGTAACTGTCAAGGATGATGATCGTCCAGGGCTTCTGAAACAGATCAGAATAGCATTCCAGATAAAAAAGGGAAAATTAATTGAGCTCCATATTTTTGTAAAAAAAAAAATCCCTTCTGTGATTTTTTTTCTATGTAAAATGTAAAGACATTTTCATGCTATCACAATTTTACAAAATAAAATTTCAAAGTTGGAACACTGGTTTCACTTATTTTAAAGGTGGTGCCTCGCCACCCGTGAAAATGTAAATTGTTTTAAATATAAGATCAAAACTTCTCTCAGTTCTACCCTAATCAGCCTGCTGTTGCCTGTTTGTTTCCAGTACCCGGGGTGAAACCCCCAGGCCTGACTTAGGCCATGCAGCACTGTACCCCCGAGCTGAAGCCCATTTGCTCTATCGGAGCTTTCTTAAAGAAACAGACCTGGAGCCATTCTTCCCCAACATCCTTCTCCAGGTGCCTCCATTCTGTGAACTGAGGGCGCCTTACGTCTCCCCAGTAACGTCCCACCAGGTCCCAGCTCCCCTCCATCTGATGGGCATACGGGCTTTCCAGGACTTGCCCTGGACATCCGCCTACCATCCTCATCCTTCCCTCTCACCGCACGCAGCCCTCTCCGATGACCCGATCCCCCTGACATTCGCAAGCTGCTGCTAGAGGGCAGGCGAGGGCTGGCTGTCTTCACGTCTCCCCACGCTTGGGAAGTCGGGGGCCTTCCCTCCTCCTCTGGCCCCCACTGCCCTCCTACACAGCCACCAGCAGAGCCCAGGAGACGGAGACCGTCTCCAGAAAACACCGTCACACAGGTGGCCTACAGTTTCAGATCTGTTTCTCTTCTAAATCATAGCGTTTATGATTTGGGGTCTGTGGCTCTCTTGGGAGGGTATGGGTGAGTCTCAGGGGTTCGTGAGCCCCCTGAACTCTCAGGCACAGTTCTGGGTGATGCACAAAGCGCCCTAAGCAGAGAGCTCACAGTTTGCAAGAATGGAAAGTATCGGGGACATTCTCTCTCCCTTCTCCTTCCCCACCGTCCCCAGGAACTTCACCTCTGCTGCTGAAAAGCCATCCTCGGGGACTGACCCGAGGTGACGCTGACTCTGGAGTCTTACCTTCTCCACGAAGTACATGATGCCCTCGTGGCCACGCTGGCCGGGGGGCTTCCAGCTCAGCACCACGTAGCTCCGGGTGGCCTCTGTGACAGAGAGGTCTGTGGGGGGGCCGGGCACAATGCCCTCTGGAAAACAGCAAGGAAAAGTTAGGGACACACATCCTGGGTAGGCGGGGACACTCAGAGCGCCATGGGCCTGTCTCTCCCCCTGGAGGAAAGGGATCCTGGCTCCGCAGCGCACAGAAGGAGCCTGCGTCTGAACTCCTCCCTGAAGCATCAGTCGCGCAATTGCTCGGTGCCCTGGAGCATTTAGTGGACAGAGCTATGGAGCTTGGACTGCTGTCCTTCTCTTTGAATTGTTTACATTTGAGTCCATGAATGGAGAACCAAACAGGGCAGGGCAGGGTGTGCGCGTGGCGAAAGATGCAGAAGGTCACAGGGAAGCGAGAGCAGTCAGGGACTTTGGGGGTGAGCTCTGTCTGCTTTGAGGTCTCGCCTAGGTGATTCAGTTCCATCTTAGTAGGAAAACACAAAGCTTCCTAGACACAGCAAATACTCGTCACTCTTTGATTGATAGCAGTACTTGCAGCATATCCTCCTGACTCCTTTGATGTGTGCTTTTTAATTTCAGTGGAGTTTATATTTCTAGTCCACCCTCCAGCCTCGTGTCACTTTCTTGACCTTGACCTCTGGCGTCTGCGTACTTCTAGACCCTCACTTCCTGCCTGGTAAGAGCAGCTTCACCGCGACTTCAGCCACAAATCCCACTCCATGGGGACCTTGCTGGCGCCTGTTCACTCTAGGATTTTGTATCCCACCTCCTTCTCTCTTGGAGCCATTGTAAGTTCTGCTTGAGATGGGTTCATGGGCTCTAAAGTCTAGCTACCCTGGGAATTCCTTGCTTCCTCCCGTACAAGCCAGCTCAACTCTCAGAACTTTTTCACACCCATCTAGGGTTGCCAGATTATTAGAGAATGTCTTGCAATTTCGGTTGCTAAATCAAAATCATAAAATTCTTAATACAGTTACTGCCTTGGACATTTGTTTTTAAACCTGACACAGTTGTTAGAAACCCAGTTGCTCCTGGTCCCCTCTGGTCCAGTGAAAACTTCCCCTGGCCGAGTGGTTGTGATACAGGCTGCGTGGTCCCCGGCCCACACACCAAAACCCAGCACACCTCCCAGTGCTAACCACAGTAAAACCTAGTCGTCAGAATCGCACATGAGTTCTCCCTTCCCGTGTGTTTCATTTTTAAATTAGCTGATCCATAACTCTTAGAGAATGCGACCTTTCCAGATATACAACATAAAATAATTTGCAACCGGTAGACCTGCACTACAAGAAAGTTAAAGAAAGTGTTTCAAGTGGAAAGAAAATCTAAGGGGGTAGAAATCTGGATTTCTCAACAAATAAACAAACAGAAAAGGAAAAGGAAAAAACAGCAAAAATATAAGCATGGAAAACTTTTTTCTTACTTTTAAAATCTCTCTGCAAGATAGATACTACACTTCATCTTAGCCAAAAGGCCAAGAAGCAGTCTCTCTTGGCAAGATAGCATAATGACATTAACGTCAACACAGTAACGGTGTTGTATTGTGCAGTTTATGAGTGTGCATTTGAATGGGGGGGCACTGCTGTGATAAATTCCAACACTACTAATGAAGTTAACGGAGTGCTACTAAAAGGTGGGCTGAAAAGGGTATATTATGAATTCCAAACCGCTAAAGTCTAAAACAAATGATTAGCCCTGCACTCGGGAGTCTGAGGCTAGAGGGTTGCCTTGAGTTTGAGGCTAGCCTGGGCTACATGGTAAGACCTTGTCTCCAAAAAATTTTAAAAATAATAAATAAATAAAATGATTATAGTCAATGGCATACCACAGATAAATGGAATGATAAACTATACTCAATCTTTAAAAAGTAGAAAAACGGGAAAAAGGAAACAAATAGATAAAATAGACAGGAAACAAATAACACAATGATAGATTTAAGTCAAACCATATGAATAATCACATGAAATATAAATGGTTGAAACATCTCAATTAAAAGCCAAAGACTGCCAAATTAGTTAAGAAATCCAGAACCAACCTTATGCTGCTTGCAAGAAAGACAGTTTAATACGGGTGAGAGGTAAAAAGATGGAGGAGTATGCCATGTTAACACTAATCAAAAGAAAGATGGAAGAACTATGTCAAAATCAAGGCAGATTTCTAAGCAGAAAAACATTGGTGTGGGTAACCAGGAGTCAAGTTGCACTAACAAAGTGATCAATTCATCATCTAAATCAACATAGATGCAAACTTCCTTTAAATGAATAGAGATGCAAAAATTTCTAACAAAAGTTTAACAAGTTACAGTATGCAAAAAGGATAATATACAACATAGTTGCAAACGTTCTAAAAAATTTTAGAAAATAAACTCTGACAATATAGAAAAAGAATAATATGGTTGACTAAGTTGGATTCATCCTAGGAATGAAAGGCTGGTTTAATAATCTAAAATCAGATCAGTATTTAGGGAAAAATTATCCAATAATCTCAGTGCATGTAGAGGACCCCTGGACGGCTCTCTTGAATACAGAGCAGTTACCTCCACTTGGGCTAAGCCTGGCCGGGTCTCCGTGTACTGATGTGTGCAGAGCCGGCTAAGCTATTTCCTGTTCCCTTCAGCTGGCTCTGAGCAATGTGAACAGGGCCGGCTGAGTACTGATGCCTACATCGTCCTTGAGGCCAGGCGACAGTCGCCGTCTCCCGCCTCAGTGTCGCCCTAAGCGGCTGAGCCCAGCGGGATGCAGACCCACGCAGCTCCGGGGCTGTCACTGGGTTCAAGCCTTGAGATGAGAGGCTCTGACCTCCCAGGGCAGAAAAGGTTCGCACATCAGAGCTGAGGCACCACCCGCTAAACATTCGATGCTGCCTCAGTTGAGCTATGCAGATTGGTCTTTCTGCATACCCTTCTCTTCTGCATACTGAAAAGGTGCTTTCTGGCCTCATAGCGAGCCCAGCTCACAGCACTCAGGTAATTCCCATCATTCTCCCAGTTGCTCATCCTCTAGCCACTCCCTTCTTCACAAATTAGTAAAACCCGGGTTAGGGCCCGGGTCAAGGCCTTTGTTCTGATAAACCGTCATCCATGTCAGAATCAGGACTCCTTGACTGCCCGTAATTATAAACATGTCTTAGTGTCTTCATTCTTGCCGTGGATTGCACTAGAAGTGGTAGATTGGAATTAACTCACTGGAATTCCAATAACATTTCCATGGAATTACAAACATAAACTTCCCAGACCACAACAAAGATGGGAAAGGGGATCTCTATACATATAAAAAGGCATTTGACGAAAACCAATATTCATTCCTGATATGCATGTCAGCAAACTAGCACTAGAAAGGACTTTCCCCAACCTGATAAAGGATGGCTGTAAAAAACCTTCTCTGAGTCGGCTGTAGTGGCAAGAACCTGTAATCCCAGCACTCAGGAGGCTGAGGTAGGAGGATTGTTGAGAGTTTGAGACCAGCCTGGCTACATAGTGAGTTCAAAGTCAGCCTGAATTACAGAGCAAGACCCTGTTTCTGGCTTAAAAAAAAAAAAATCTGAAAAAAACCCTCTCAGTAATGCTAGATTAATGATGAAGGACTAAGTGCTTTTTCCTTGAAATCAAAAAAAGGCAAAAATGCCCAGCTTTACCACTTCTAATATTATAATATTCCAAAAGCAATAGCAAAGATACTGAATTATGACAAAGATGTCAAATGACACAAAAAGGGTGAGCAAGCACATAAAAAGGTGCCCAGTGTTACTAGGGAAATGAAAATCCAAACCACTCAAAATACCGCTATCAACCCACAAGAACAGCTAAAATGAACAAGGGCGACCACGCCAAGTACTAGTGACAACGAGAGACCCCAGGACACTCATACGGTGCCAGAGAGGCACAGATGAATCTCAAAATAACTACGCCAAGCACAGGAAACCCGGCAAAGGGGAGGATGAGTCTGTTTCTTTAAAACCGTGGCCCAGGCCAGCCGTAGTGACAGAGAGCAGGTGACGCTGGCCTGGGACACGGCGCGGTGAGGAGGAGGAACCGCAGGGAGGGGCGAGGCCATTACAGAAGTGTGGATCTGCTCATGCTTTCCATCACGGTCACGGCTTGGCCAGCGCATGCACCTGTACAGCGCTGAACTGCACATGTCCCGTTCTTGCGGTTTATGGTGTGACGGCTGCCCCCTAAGAAAGCTTCACGGTAAAAGACGACGCTCTGGCAGCTGGACGAACAGCTCAGGGCTAGAGCGAGAGCTCCGCGCCACCCCCGACCTGCGGCTCTGGGACGTCACCTCGCGAGCCCGGACATCTCTAATGTCCTGTCTGAAGCAGCGCAACCTGCACGAGGCCCTGTGCTACCAAATTTCAGCTGCATAGCAAAGCACCGGCCGCGGCCTCTGGGGGGACCAGAGTCCTTACCCGAGGGCTCCTCCTCCGTGACGATGATCTGTCCAGTCCAGGGCGCTGACGGGCGACCTGAGCAGAGACAGACATGAAATCATAGACGTTCACAAGGGCGCTTTCAGCTGCACTGATACACTGACTAACTGGCTGGATTAGTCCCGAGTTTACTCCTAGCTCACTGGAGTTTTTTCCTAAGGCATCATATCAGAGGCATAGATGGGGTCGTGGGGGACACGGACCCATCTTCAAGGGACCCCGCAGTCTGCTGGAGCCCAGAATCTGCCGGGACTGAGCGAGGTGACTGATATAAGCCATGTGAATAACCCGTGTGTGTCACTGCTCAGGAGGGCTCTCCTCAGAGACAGCGGGTGTCTGGGGGAGCATTCTACAGCCACGATGAGCCCCAGTTATGATCCGTCATCAGGAAGACGAAAGGGAAGAGCAGAAAGGTGGTCAAGACGACAATTTAATTCCAACTCAAACCAGTTGTACTCTGGTTGGATTTGTAAGAGAGTAGTGAATGGAAGCCAGAGTAGGATCGAGAATTTGGGAGAGAGGAGGGGGGCTGCGGAGCTGCCTAGCACCAGCACAGGGAGAGGCGACAGTGTCTTACTTAGATTCCGGCAGGGCTACCGCATGCGGGTGAGGCAGAGAACAGCCCTGAGGAGACACCATACGCCTGTGGCCCATCACTAGGGCGATTCTGCCCCACCCCCAGGGGGATGTCCGGCAGCATCTGGGGACATTTTTGATGGTCACATGGAGGAGTGATGCTACTGGCAACCAGTGGGTAGGTGCAAGGGACAAAAGCATCCTATGACACACAGGACACCTCCCTTCCCCAAACGAAGAACTACCAGCCTAAAGGGCCAACAGGGTCAAGGTTGAGAGGCTGGTACAGACTGAAATGTCATTCTCAGAAATTCTTGTAATGTCACCGTGTGGTCCCTATTACTGGGGATGTCCAATGGGTTCCATGCAGCAAATGCAGGCCATTGTTCATGGGCCCAGGTTTCAACATTAAGATCTAGAAACTAGCCAGGCCTGGTGGTACACGCCTGTAATCCTAGCACTCTCAGGAGGCTGAGGCAAGAGGATTGCTGCGAGTTTAAAAGCAGCCTGGTCTACAAAGTGAGTCCAAAGCTAGCCTGAACTGCATAGTAAAACCCTGTTTCAAAAAGACCAGAAAAGAAAACAAATAAACAAAAAAACTGGATGCTAAGTACAGGAAAAGATTAAATTGTCTAGTGTGGAAACTCAAATTCACATCAGATATAATGTAAATCTGCTTTTCTGTCCATGTAAAGAAACTTACACTGTTGAGACATTAGTGCTCCAGGAGTAGATTTCAAAGTCAAGAGATACACTTTGAGCCAGGATCGTATTTGGAACGCACTACTAATCTGAATAAAAATGATCTCCAGGCTATATGTTTTCATATTTCACTCCACACACAGTGCCTGTAGCCCAGATTAACAAGACAAGCTATACGATAAAAAATAAGATGAATAAAGTAAGATTACATAAAGCCCCGAAGCAGCTTCATAAGAAAACCAACCTCCCTTCTTCCCCAGGATTTCCTGGTGAGCAAAGGATTTCTTATTCTCCTCTCCCTCTAGCGGAAGAGAGAGGGACAGCCTTGCAATGGACTCTTGCAGTTATCTTAGTTACTTTAATGTTTACGGTACTGGAGATTGAAGTCAGGGCCTTTGCACCAAACTACACCCTCAGAGTTTTAGTATTTTAAGACAAGATTTCACGAACTTGTCAAATCGCCCACACTGGGCTCAAACTTGAGATCCTCCTGACTCGGTGTCCCAGGGTACAGGGATTACAGGTGTGTGCCACAGTTATTTTTAAAAAGCACAAAGTACAAGGGAAGATGCTGGAAAATGGAAAATGCATGCTTACTTTTAAGTCTAGCTTTCTCAGCTGGATCCAGTGCGGCCACAGGCTCAGAAACTCGAGAGGGCAGGCCTATTCCATTTTTATTCACAGCTCGAACCCGGAATATGTAGGAACGGCCTTCTATTAAGCCGGTGACTGGAAAGCGGGCGAACTTCACAGGTATGTCGTTGCACTGAGACCAGCTGTCCGTGCCCACCTCACACCTGGGGGAGAGCGCACAGACAGGAAAGTTACACGCGACGGCTGCACCGATAGCCCAGAGCTGTGGCCAGAGCCTTGCCCCGGCCTCCGGTGAGCCCGACACAGGCCCGCCTCCCTGGGCACCCACACAACGGCACCAGCTCCAGGCAAAGGCGGCGTCTTCTTAAACAAGAAGTGAGGAGCCTCAGATCTGTCCTGAATTGAAAGCAGGCAGCTGAGAGGCCCATGTGCTAAGCAGACATTTGGGGGAAAGGAGGAAGTGGGAGGTGACCCCCAAATTGTCACGTGGCAGGGGCCTAGGGGAAGACTCCCCACCCCCACATCTCCCTTGCTGATGCCTCCGTCTACCATGAGTGATTTCTTTCTTTGTCTTCCTTAGGCATTCTCTTTCTAAAATGGCAGTGCTAGCCGGACATGGTGGTGCACACCTGTTATCCCAGCACTAGGGAGGCTGAGGCAGGAGGATTGTTGCAAGTTCATCGAGACCAGCCTGGGCTACAAAGTGAGCTCAAGGCCAGCCTGAACTGCATAGTGAGACCCTGTCTCAAAAAGACAAAAAATAAAATAAAATAACAATGCTGTTGACATTCTGGCCCTTTGAGAGATAACTGTTTACACTGTAGTTTTGAAGACAGCTCAGCGTGTATCTCCTTATTCCGTGGTCACCATGTTCTATGTGGATGGAAGGGTAAAAAGGTGATGGTAACATGTTTGCTTTTTTAATTGGTGAGCTTGAAACAGGCAAGGAGACCCCTAAGAAATGAAGCCCTTGGAAACTGGTTTCCAGCCCAGTGTGTTCGTGGTGGTCGGCAGCCGGGGTGGACAGGGTCCCTCCACGGGAGACAGCCCGACAGCTCGTCTCCTGCCGTTGGCCCGATTGGGGTGACCCGGAGCGCTGGAATGACACAGTGTTAGCACTCAGGAAAGCGACAGGTTCTCAGGAGCGGAACCCAGCACGTCTAGTTTACTTCATTCCCCAAAGGCCCCTATGTTAAAAAAGTGAATTCCGGGTGCTTCTCAGGGCAGGGAAGCCCGGGGGCGGGGCAGAGGCAGTAAGGGGTGCCTCCGCTCGCCACCACCCCTCTCCATCCTTGGATATAAACCACAGCGTTTTCTTCAACACCACACAAGGCGCCGTAAGCACAGCCTCCACCCCTGCCTTCCAGCCACTTCCCCTGAGTCCTTCCCATAGGTCTTCTGCTGTAGGGTGGGCGGGGAAGCTGGGAGGGCCAGGACAGTCCTGGGAACCACTGTGTCTCCTGGATCCTCTGGACACCGTCCTGGTGACCCAGGCGTCCTCATCTGTGCTTTCTTTCTAATGCTCGTATGGGCAGGAAGAAAGGCAGAGACCCCCAGGGCCAGAAACCTTGACTGCCCGCGGCCAGCTGACCTCTGAGTCCTGGTTCTGCCACTTCCTGCCCGGGTGACTCTGGGCGAGTCAGTGTCCCCTGACTGGTGTGCGGTCCTGGCCTGCTGCTCCCTCCCGCCTGTGACAACACCTTCCTCCAGGACACGAGGGGCTAGCGGCGGACACATGCTGAGGACCCAGAGCGCTGTCGTGTCTGCAGTGCGTGCCCAGTAACTGCTGCCCACAAAGCCATTGTTTCTATCAGGACGAAGGACGGAAGACGACAGAATGGTCTGATGGTTCCTCATCTTTCGCTGATCAAAGTGTGCCAATCTCTTGGAAATTTGTCAAAGTCAATAAACCAGATACCGAAAAGATCAGTGTAAACCTTCACAATTCGTCTCTACAAAGGATGTGTCCATAGCATTTCATGTGGATGGTTCAGTCATACATAATTTATACAAACATTTCTAGAGAGGGATTCAGCTCAGTGGGCACACATCTGCTTAATACTGTAAATATAGGGTTTAATCCACCTTGGTACAGACCTATTGTGTCACAGGGACACCGAATGTCTGTCTCTAGTGTTTTCTATAATCAAAAATAAAAAGAGAATTAAAGCAACTACTTGAATAGAAACCAAGTCAGAGAACAATGTATTCAGGCTAGTCATCTAAATTTGTTGTCTGTATTGTCGATCTTGCTGTACAATTGATGTGGAAAGCCTGGGTACTATAAATATTAGAATCTCTAAGTTTTGGAGACTGTAAACAGCAAGAACTTGTAGATAAGAGCAAAATTTAACATTCCCGATTTTGGTTGCTGTATTTCGTATAACTTGAAACCATATCCTGCAACACAAATAATATTTTTATATTCCTGAAGTCAATATTCTTAAATTACTGCCATACTAGGAATATAGACATTAAATGTATTGCTTATCAGCTACTTCATTCCCAAAGCGCTTCTCCTATTAGGTCTGCAAATTCACAGCGTTGTTGCCAAGTCAGTGACTTAGTGGGTAGTCAAATTCAGCGTTTCTCTTTGGAGTTTAGGTGAACAGACAGGAAGATACGCACGTCCAGCCAGAGGTGTGAGTATGGGCACTGTGCACACAGAGAGAACAGAGGAGCAGGCGCCCAAACAGAGCACGACGGGCCCCAGCGCAGGGAGGGCGGGCACTAACTTATCAATGAAGTAGCCCAGGATGGGGCTCCCTCCGTCCACGGCCGGCTGCTTCCAGGAGATGATGATGTAGTCTTTGTTGGCTTCCAAGCTCACCACATCCAGGGGCGCGGCAGGGGCACCTTCGATCTCGGCGTCAGCATCTGTGGAGATGTGGGGAGGTCCGGTTACCACCCTGCGTGGCGCTCACCAGGTGCCCGCGGGGGCCTTGGCGCTCACGAGCCTTGCCACGCAGCGGGCGCAGCTTCGGCCCCGACTGAACAGACTTAGAATTCCCAGCAGGGCCCTGTGTGCTTTTCACCTTCGGAGGGAAGACTGTCATGCTAGGAGACAGAAAGGGCTCAGAGAGCACTGGCGACTTTTGCCTCCTGGTCCTTGCTGCCCAAAACGTGCCAAAATAAAAGGCACAGGGAGAGGCTGGTAACTGCCATCGGATAAGTCACCGGGCTGGTGCGTCACGAACGCCTCCCGGAGGACGAAGAGCCCCTTCTGCCTCCTTCTGCCCATCCACAGCCCGGCGGGCACTACTCTTTTGACAGAGAAAAGAAACATCTGTTTAAGCAAGCACCACCCCACACTGAGGACGCTTAGGAAAAGAGCCCTGACGTCGTGTCCAGGCCCCAGCCGGCCTTATCGGAGGTGAGGGAAAGCCCAGGCTAAGGCAGGCGACAGATCCCAGCGGCTGTTTATGGGATGGGATCTGCACAGCCGTATCAGTGGTCGGGGCCGCTGTCCCCCAGGAAAGCACCCTTGCTGACGGGACACACACCCCTTGTCCTGTGATCTACACGTCTGCAACGCTTGTGAGTCACTGAGACCTTGGATAACACCGCAGAAATATTTGCCAACCTGTGAATGAAATAGCTTTGATAATTGTGAAAATTCCAACATCACTTTTTTTTTTCTTCAGTATTCCTAGGGATCAAACCTATGCACTGAGCTACCTCCTCAGTCCTTTTTTATTTTTCTTTTTAAATTTTTTAAAATTTTTGAGACAGGGTTTCACTAAGCTGTTAATTTGCCCTGGCAGGACTTGAACTTGAAATTCTCCTGCCTCAGCCTCCCGGAGTGCTGGGATTACAGGTTTGCACTGCCACACTCAGCTTATTTGGATTTCTTTTTCTTTTCTTTTTTTTTTTTGCAGCACCAGGGGTCGAACTCACAGCCTCACACCTGCCAAACAGGTGCTTAAGCCACTGAGCCAAACTCCCAGCCCTGGTTTTTTGAGGCAGGGTTGCATGATGCAGCTCAGGCCAGCCTTGCGCTCACGTTGTAACCCACGCCGGCCTCGAACTCACAACGCTCCTCCTACCTCAGCCTCCCGAGTGCTGGGATTAAAGGCGTGCGCCACCAAGCCCGGCTGCTTATTTGGATTTTAAACATTCTGTTCCATGCTCCGGGCAAATCTCTCCTGCAGACGGACTCTAGGAAGATGCAACTGAATCCTTGTGCCTGAAGCTGAACGCAGAACCCTCGAGTGCAGACAGCAGGAGAAAAACATCTCGCTGCAGAGACCCCTGTGGCTCCGGACTCCGGGAGCCCTGGATGGGCGCACGTGGGGCCGCTCGGGGTGAGGGTAGAGAGGCGGGAGTGCAGGCGCACATCTGGGCGATCTACCGAGGCAGCCGAGGAGGGTCGGTAGCAGGCACCGGGACCCCAGGGGACGGGGATCCTCGCACAGGGTCCTTTTGTTAAAGGCCTACAACAAACCACAGCAACCCCCGCGCAGTCCGGGGGAGGCTTACAGCTGACAGCCCGTGCGTCTCTCTAGGATGGCGGGGTCGCAGTGAAACAGCCTGGGGACCGCGGCACCAGGGAGCCGCCTTCCAGCGTCTTTCTAACAGACCTGCCTCGCAGTGGGTGCTCGGCAGCCTCTCAGGGACCCAGCCATGCATTCATTTGTTTGTTACTCTTCTAGGAGCTCATGAAAAAGTTAAAAAACAAGGATCGTGCCGTATCCCGAGACAAGAGCACAACCATGGCCGCTGGACAGGGGCTCCTGGGCACCAGCCCCAGCCCCGCGCAGGCGCACTAGCACTCAGCCGTTCCGGGACCGACCCTTGGAGCAACACGGCTGTTGTAGGTTCAGTTAATGGCATCAAAGATTAGCCTGCTGCTCTTCATATTCTGACCTCTGCACAGACTACTCTCCACTTTTAATATAATTCTATTGTCTTCATTATAAAAATAGTGCATGGATATACAACATATGACAAAAATGTTTAACTCTTCATTCCATAACATAGAGACAACTCTTACTAACCTATTGGCCCAAGCCTTTCTAGATTTTTCCCCCTACATTTACAAACTCAAAAATGGTTATTTTAAAAATAAAATGAGGTCAAGTTTTATGAAAACTTTTTTCTTGATATGTTTCCACATATATCAATTATGTAGATGTCATCAGTTTTCATTCTTCTGCAGGATCCCATTGCTTATGTGGAGCACCCGTATACTTTACTTTATATAAAATATACACTTATATTTAATATTTCCCATAAATAAACATACATATATAAGTATACTTTACAACTCTCATATTGGTAGATATCTAGATTTTTTTTAGTTTTTCCAATACAAATATTTTTTCATCTTTGTCTACGTGATCATTTGTCTCTGTGTTTCTCTATAAGTGAGTGTGTGTGTTTGTGTGTGTGTGTGGGGGGGTGTGTGAGGAGGGAACAGGAAAAAATACAGTACACAGCAAAACGGCAACATTGTCTGTCTCTGGATGGTAGATTTAGGAATGGCTTCTCCTTTCTTTTTTTGCTTATTTATAACATCTATATTTTCACAATGAATACATAATATCCATGTAATAAGGCCCTGGCCAAATGCATACAGCTCTGCAGTGCGTTTCTGCTGACATATGGTGCTTCACACACTGATCATTCTGGTGCAGAAGCTATTTTCTAAGCAGCAAAAATACCAGTGCTCTAAAAACATACATTGAAATGGCCTCATGCAGCTCAGTGGATTCAAAGTTTTTAAAACACTTTAAGTATCATATAAAACACTCTGAAAGCTTCTTAAAAATGTAAGCATAAATTTATTATATGACCTAGCAATTCCACTTGTAGCTATGTGCCCACAAGAAATGAAAACATAGGCCTACAAATATGAACATAAATGTTCATAGCAACATCATTTATTCCAATCAAAGAGTGAAAATAATCCAGCTGTCTATGAGCTGGTAAAAGTATAGACAAAAGCAGGCCTAGCCACACACTAGAACATTATTTTTCAGTAAAAACACAACCTAAAAACATGCTCAGTGAAAGAAAGGCAGGTACAAAAGACCACATATATCCAAAAAAAATATGTCCAGAAAGACAAATCTATGGAGACAATAAATCAGTGATTACCAGGGACCAGTTGGGTATGAATGAATGGGAAATGGGCACAAGATTTAGGGAGATGGAAATGCTGTAAAAGTTGGGGCTGGGGGTGCAGCTCAAGGATAGGAATTGCGTCTAGCATGTGTGAGGCCCTGGGTTCAATCCCCAGCAGCCCCTCTCTCCCCACTCCCAACTCCAGAAGTGGATTGTGGGTCCTGGTTACACAACTCTGCAAAGACAATGAAAAGTACTCAAGTATATGCTTAATAGGACTGAATCTTATGGTATCAATCTTCAATAAAGATGCTTCAAGGCAACCTCAAATACATCATAATAAAAATTTAAGTGACTCTCCAAAGTGGTTAAATTTACAACGTAACTGCCAAAACTTAGCTTTCCAATTTATTGAAGTCTCTCACATCAACATCGGTGGAATGTCACCTGGACTGGCTTGGGAGCCACCCTGTGGGTGAGGAAAGCACCCTTGTGTGGGGGTTTGGCCAGGTCTTGGAGGCCTGACCTTGGAGTCTATATCTGGGTCCCGCCTCTTCCTCTCTGATGCTCTTCTCTGCTCTGCTTCCTGCTCACCATGAACTAAGCAGCTTTGTTATGCCATATCCTTCTATCAGGATGGTTTCCCCCTGGAGTCAGTAACCCATGGACTGAATCTTCTGAAACCGTGAGCCAAACAAACTTCTCCTTTACATCGTGGGTGTTGGGTATTAAGTCTCAGCAACGGGAATGTTGACTAATACAACATCTGAGATGGAGATGAGAGAGAGGCTGGAGATTGAACCCAGGGCCTTCACACTGAGCTACAGCCCCAGCCCTTTTGATTATTTATTAGGGTCTCACTAAGTCACTAAGTTGCCCAGGAGGGGCTCACACTTATAATCGTCCTGCCTCAGCCTCCTGGAATTGCAGGATTACAAGTATGTGCCACTGCACTGAGAAATAGCTGATAAGTCTTAGCAACCCTCCATTTCCCTAATCCACGGATTCGCAGACCGGTTTAAGTACAAGTCTCAAAGGTTAACACCGTCCCCACATCTGCAGCTAGCCCTACAGGGCTGCTACGCCCAGTAGAGAGGCACAATTCTGGGCACCGCATTGAGAAGTGCTGAGGAACCCCAGAGCAGGCCAGGGGCCCAGCAAGACCGCAGGGAGGAAGCACCAAGGCCTCTGTTTCTAAATCTGCCAAACACGCTCTCTGGTTCAGCTAAGACAACCGAGACCAGAGGCGGAGGCGTGGCTAGCCTAGCTGGGTTCAGGCAGGTGAGCGGACCGACGTATGGATGGGCCCCCTGAGCCCGTCTTCACGCGCTTCGCACTAAATGCTGGTGTCTCCCTCCCTCCAGCAATGTCCCACGGGCCAGGCCGCTTCTGCGGAACAGACAGTCCGAGGTCATGCGCACCCACGAGTCTCTGGCAGCTCCCGGTCTGCAGCAGAATTCAGTTACCACGGGTTCAACAAGAGGGCGGTGCAGCCTGGGAAGCCGCCGGCCCCCGGGACTCCAGCCTGGGGAGGCTGTGTCCGCGCTCTCTGCCAGCCCCCTCGCTCCCCTTCCTTTCCTCTCTGGGGGCACAGATTGGGGAGGGGGCAGGCGGAAGTAAGGGGACCTGCAACAACACCCCCCCCGCCCCCCGCCAGACCCAGGCAGAAACAGACCCTGCGGCCCTTAGGTCCGCTTTCCCGGGAGCGCGCGCCGGGGCGCCCCCTGGAATGGCTCCTTCGTTGTGGGCAAACCCTCGGGAAGGTGGCTCGGGCCTGGGAGTTTCAGAGAGGGCTGGGCGTCCCGCATCGCGCGGGCTCTTACCTCGGACAAAGACATAAGCGCTGTACTGCTCGTAATAATCGCCCATCCGCGCGCGGACCGTGTAGAGGCCTTCATCTTCCTTATTGAGATGGGAAAACGTCAGCGTCGCCCGCTCGCCGCTCCAGTGCGTCTGCACCCACTTCGACGGAGAGACAGGCTCCCCTAGGAGGGAGGACACGCAGGGCAATTGATTTTTCCTCCATGACGCCCCTTTACCCCCTTCCCTGCATTCCTCTTCCTCTCCTTTCTCCTTTCGTATATTGAAAATTATCTGATTATTAGAAGGAGTCTCTAGAGCTTCAAGTTCTTCTACCAGTTGTACAGTGGTGCCTTGGTTCAGGAATTTAATTCATTTCACGACTCTTTTTATTTATTTATTTAGAGACGGGGTCTCGCTATGTAGTTGAAGCTGGCCTGATCTCACTATGTAGCCCAGGTTTTTTTCTCTTTAAAATGCATTATAATTCATGAAACCTCCCGGGGGCATACAAACTGCAAAAACAGTGTTTGTGCCGTAAGTTTACATCCAATAAATAATAGCACTTTAGCCATGTAATATCTTGATTGATCAGAGTTCTAGCTTGCTCTTTACAAATTTATTAGGACATCAAAATTTGAATTTTAAGCAACTTCATTTTAAATCAATATAATCAAAAGTAATGTTAGCTACACAATAAATGTAAACTTGCCAAAAAATGTTGATAATTTTTTATTTAGCAAAAGATCTTCCTGTTGATATAACTATTACTGAAGCTGTTAAGAATGTTTCAAAAGATTATGACAACATGGAGTTAACTTTCAAAATTTTAAATACTCTAGAACTAATGATCATGGCTGAAGAATTTTTCTAAAAAGATTTAACTCCATACAAAGTGGAGTTATAAGTTTGAATTTTATTATAAATATACTTTTACACAATTCCATTTCAATGTTTCTTTTGACATGTACTCTAACTTATGGAGGTCATACTAGAAACCAAAAATGATTTGTAATTTGTCCATAATTTAAAATATCTGCTTATGCTTTCTATCACTGTATCTTCAATTACAATCAAATACTAATTTTTTTTTTTTAGCCTGTCTTGCTACGTAGTTCAGGCTGGCCCTGGCCTCACTATGTATCTCAGGCTGGCCTGAAACTCACCTTGATCCTCCTGCCTCAGCCTCCCAAGTGCTGGGACTAGAGGCATGTGCCACTAGGCCCCACTAACATTAACTTTAAGACTGTCCTCTTTGTTCACAACTGTTTCATCCAAGATGTTTCAAACAAAAATCAAGTTCTTTTCATTAAATCTTACAATTTTTAAATTCAATTTCTAAGCCTCAAAATCAGAGATTCTAAACTCTGAAGAGCCTAGCTCCTGGTGTGCTTGGTGTGCAGCATCTGCAAGTGGCTTTTGATGTGACATTTAACTGACAAAATCACTGGCAGCCACAGTTCCTGTCCCAGTGCTGGGGACCCCACGCTGTACAGATCCCGGGGAGCTGGCTCTGGGGCAGGGTGGGGGGCAGGAACCCCCCTCTGCTGGGCCACAGCCACAGTCACAGCCAGCACTGGGCTGCCGCAGGTGCTGCTGGGGTCGCAGTTCCAGTCAGGGCCAGGTGCTGGTCTCGGCCGTTACTGTGAACCCCAGAAGTCCCCCTCCCTTCCCCCTCCCCTCCTACTCCCCCTCCCATCCCACTGTGTGTGCCAGGCAGTCCCATTGGACTTTCAGACACAGGGCGAGTTCAAAAGCAAAATGATGAGGACTCTCAGGGTGGTGGCTGCGCATTAAATCAGGCTCAAGTCCCCTTCCACGCAGTGCCCCAAACTGGAACTGGAAATGTGTAGCAGGTATATTCCGCATTCCCAACGTACCCACTGCCTGACGCCGCTCAAGGACACAGAGCAGACACAGCCCTGCTTTGCTGTAGGCCATTTTATAGGGGACGCTACACGTTTCAGACTTGTGGAGAGCCTTGGACACATTAAAACAAAACTGCTAAGGTCTGAATCTCCTCTCATTTATTCTGCCGGTTAATGAATAATATCAGGATTTATGGTTTCATATATTAATATGTGTTTCTAAAGTTCCATACAATTTTTACAGTATAAATGATAAGTCTATCAAGGAAAGTATTTTAACAAAAATTAACTTACAAAGTGAAGATTCATTTTTTTTTCTTTTGGTAATTCCTCTTATTCAGTGATAGGAAAATCTCAACTCCACAAACATATTATTAAAGCTTTAGGCCGGGCATGGTGGCGCATGTCTGTAACTCCAGCACTCGGGAAACTGAGGCAGGAGAATTCCTGTGAGTTCAGGCTGAGGCCAGCCTGAATTGCAGTGAAACTGTCTCAAAAAATACAATAAAACAAAGCATTGCTACTTTGATGTCTCTGTAAACATTTTTCAGACGCACAGCAAGTCCTGCCTTCTGACTTCCAGATGACGCCAACCCTGATAAACAGCTCTGCACTCCAGCGTCTTCGAGTAAGAACCCAGGCAGGATTCACAAGGACTCACCATTCCTGTACCACTGGATTTCGGGCTGGAAACGCTTGATCTCAGGAGTGATGACCACACGACAGCCGAGACTCATCGTCTCTCCCTCTCTCCCGAAGGACACATCGAACTTGTCATCAAAGTGGATCTCAAACTTGGCCGCATAGCCGTACGGGGTCACGGCGACTGGTTATACCCAAAACAAACGTCAGTGATTTATTTCTTTTTCTCATCAAAGAGTCACAAGCATTTTAAGTGGCACAGGCAGAAAGCAGTTGCTACAGAGAATTTAGCAAAGGATTTATCCAGGTGAAAGTAAAGTTCTGTGTGAGAACTGTGTGGAACACACCTGTGTCTCATTTGCGTAGAAATTCTTGCTACATTGATCATATAATCTAATTGCTTATGTTTAATATTGTAATAAATAGAATTTAAAGGGTTAGGTTTAATGACTAAAGTACAAATTCTTACCATATTTAGCCTACATTTGTTCAGCTGCAATATACTTGTCCTCTAATTTAGGTTTTTAGTTACCTTAAGATCTACTGCTTATACTTTTTTTTTTTTTTTTTTTTGGTACTGGGGATCAAACTCACAACCTCATGCCTGCCAGGCAGGTTCTTAAGCCACTGAGCTAAACCCCCGGTCCTATTTTTTTGAGACAGGGTCTCACTATGCAGTTCAGACCAGCCTTGAGCTCAATTTGTAGCCCAAGCCAGTCTTGAACTCACAATGATCCTCCTGCCTCAGCCTCCCAAGTGCTGGGATTAAAGGCATACTACTTATACTCTTGAAACAAAATAGTCACATCAACTACTGTTAAAATTAGTCTTTCAGGAAGAGAAAGATTTCATTTTAAAATTTTATTAAAAATCCCAATAGGAGAAAACACAGAAGTTTAAAATATTGTAACTTTGAAAGAATTATTCTCAGAAACATCTTATCATTGACTTTCCTTGGTTTTCTTTTCTCCTTTTTCAGAAGGAGGTTAGGAAAGAAATGATTATTGTTGGTGGGTTTTTAAATGCCAAGCTCTTGGTGTATGCCATGTCATCGACTCTCACATCTTGACCGCACAGATTCAGGTCTTTCCCCTCTTTGTAGAAGACATAGAAATTCGGATGGTCAGACAGCTTGCACCAAGGCTTTCTGGGCAGCCTGGGCAGAATTAGAATTCAAATCCCAACTGCAAACTTAGAGCCTTTCTGTTCACATGTAGTCTCTTTTCCTAAGGCCTCATAATGGTATCTTGAAAAGGCAAGTTATTTAGCTCAGCTTTGCCGAGTGTTGTTCCGTGATGTGACAGCTGTCAGCTCGGCTGAGTTGCTAATCACCCTACCAGGCAAATACCGCGATCATCTTTATTTTATGGACTAGGAAAGTGATGCAAATGCGGCTAAGCCACCATCGTGTTCCCCCACGGAGCCAGGTTTACACGGGCGGGCTGTTTGCTCCCAAACGGCGCATTGCAAGCCCTGTGCTGTGACCCCAGGCGGCCACTAACTGCTGCTCGGGTGACATCTCTTTGGAGCCTCTCTGGCGTCTGCCTCATTTCTGTGGGGTACACCTCACACCCCGAGAGACACGGCCTGGAGCCTGGGCTGTTCCGGAGCTGCCTGCCGGAGCAGAGGGTCATGGGGGACTTTGCAGTGACCCCGAAGTTCCAGGCCCTCTGGAGACACAGTGGGCTCTGACCTCCAGGTTCTTTCCATCTCTGAGATTGGGCTGCATTGTCCAGGGTAGTTTTGGGGTTTGCGTGGGACCCAGCTTTACCAGCCAGATGGCAAAGCATCCTTCCTGGCTTCCTCAGCCTCTGACCCTGTGCACGTTCCATCCTGGGACACACGGTGTGGGGCAGGGCGGGGAACCCAGTGGGCCGGTCTGGACTGCCCCCTATTCCACACCCTTTAGGATGGTTTTCAGCTTTTCCCATGGCTGAAAATAATCTCAAGGAAAAGACGGCGTTGTGACAGCCCCTGCGCACGAGGAAGGCGTCCCCGGCCCCCGGCCTGCGGCTGCTTCCACATCCCGGCAGCAGCAGCTGCGACACAGACCACGCGACCTACAAAACCTAAAATATTTACCATCTAGTTCCTCACAACTCCTGCTTAAAAATACGGCTTAGAACTAGCAAGGCCAGGCTCCAGGTCCCCGTGCTACCAGTGCGTGGGGTCTCGTCCCGCTATTTAACCTCCAAGCTCTTTCCCCACCTGCCTGGCCCGATAAAAGTTCAGATAAAAGCTTTGTGAGCTACTGGCGAGCCGTAAACGAATCACCGCTTATAAAAATACCTTCATATGATGTGTAAAGCATGTTTAACTGAGCGACGTATGTTAAGTGCTAAAACGAGAGCTAGCGCGGGGAGCTTTGTTCGTGGTGTTTACCAGCCCATGACAACCCCCTGCGCCCACGGCAATCACACGGCGATGGTCGATAGCCAGCAGCTGAGGGCACAGACACAGCCCTCTGTTTTGTGCTTGGAACGACTGGGCTTCAGTCGAGGCTCTGAGCAGCGTGGGGTAGGCTGGGCCATCAGCCCCCACCCCCCAGGAAGGGAGGAAAGGGGAAGCAGAGAGTAATGCGGCCACCAGAGCGAGCAGGACACGCTCGGAGGACACACTTGCCCGGCCATCGCTCTGCCCGGGTGTGTATAATGAGCTTTCTCAGCTGGATTCAGAGAGGCTTTAAAAAAAAATCATTTGCCATTTTCAGCCCATCCCATAGCGGCTTTCATCAAACTCAAACAGAGCGATGAGACTGCGTCAGGGAACAGTGACCCAAGAATCGAAAGAACCGAACAAAAAGCTGTAGATCCAGCATACACCCAGCTGAGCCTACGGGACGACAGCGCGTCGTGCATCGGACACATGCGTTTCAGCAGAGAGAGCAACTGCTGTGATCGTGTTTCCATGGAGACAAGAGGACGCCGCCCAGCAAATCCCCGTGGAACTTACAGCTCGGGGGCTCGGTGGCAGCTCTGGGGTACATCTCGTCCAGCTCTCCCTTGTACCCTAGAGCGGAAACAGAGACACATGGGAAGTGCTTCGTGACCGATGGATGGACTCTCGAGCAACCGGAAGAAAATTTTAAAAGTCGCTTTGAGAAGAGCGAAGCTGGCAAACCTACTCTTTACCACAACCGACGCGTAGGCCGAAAGCTCTCCTTGGACGTTCATCGCCGAGGCCCGGTACTGAGCTGTGTCTTCGAAGTCACATCTGAAAAGACACATGCAAGGGAGTGGCCATCGGGGCCGACTGCTCTTCAGGTCACTGGCTGTTCTGCTGGGGACACTTCGCTAACACAGCACCCTGCACACTAGTGGCTACCGTGTGGCCCCGGGGACGCTGGCTGAAGCCTCTGTCTCCGAGCTGGTGCCCTGGGATGCCACACAGTTCTGCTGGCCCGCCACAGCCCCCCACAGCAGCAGAGCAGGAGGAGAACATCTATCACCCAGTATGACCCGAGCCCAGGGGCTCATTGGAGTTTCCAAATGAATAAAAAACCAGAATCAGCAAATTGCTCGGCACATAAATTACAGTGTGAGCAGTGTTATGAAAGGCTTGTCTGCAGCTGCGTCGGGAGGAGGAGACGTCCAGCCATTGTTACCTTTGTACAGGTAACAACTACCTGCAGGTGTGCTGGAGGGCGTGGCCTTCCGGCTGTCCTGCCCTCTGCCGTGGACTTCAGTCTGGGGACACCCGCACCAGGGTGACGGGCAAGAGAAAAAAGCAGCCCCTTCCTTAGGACTCCAACAGCCCTCATGAGCCAGGTTGGTTTAATGTGTGATTCTGCGCTCTGGTTTCAAAGCACAAGTGAGTCACTTACACTTCAACTCTACTCGTGTTCGGGCCGAGCTCGGAGTTTCTGCCCAAAGTGTAACACAAGGCCCACTTCCTCTCTGAAAGACGTCAGCCAGAAACTGGAGCGCCGGGTGAAACGGGATTAGGGCGGGAGCGATCTCACAGAGAGAGGGGCAGGCTGAGATTTCAAAGCATCACAGCAGCTCTGTGTGTTCTGCGCTGTCACCCGGGGTCTGGTTTCATTTGTATAAACTCGCTTCTTCCTAACTTTAGAAGGACATCTCTAGGACCCCAGGAAGGCAACTGCAGTGGCCTTTTTTGTCTTTAATTTTGGAAGCGGCCCCACACTCGCAGCTGTCCTGGGAGAACATGCACTTGCTGAAGCCGTGAGACTTCAGAGTGGTGACAGTGCTTGGCGAATGTCACAGGGCCCAGGGCTCCCTGTGAAGGAAGCCGGTGTCACCTGGACCAGGTCCTCTGATTAGGGCAGAGGGCTACAGATCTCCTGGGAATGGGATGACCTTTCTGCACACTGTGGTTTCATCTGAACTGAATGTGGTGGAAGCTTGTTTACTGTTTTCATCACATAACCAGCTTTGGATTTCAAACCCATCCTGGGAGATATGACAAAGCTTTGAGGGCTTGGGGTTTGTTTTGTTTTGTTTTTTTGAGACAGGGTGTCGATAGATAGTTCAGGCTGGCCTTGAGTTCACTGTGTAGCACAGGCTGGCCTCAAACACATGGTAATCTTCCTGTCTCAGATTCCCGAGTGTTGGGATTATAAGCATTTGCCATCATGCCTGACTTTTTTTGTTGTTGTTGTTGTTTGTTTGTTTTTGTTTTTGTTCATTTGTTTTTGTTTTTGTTTGTTTTTGTGTAGTTCAGGCTGGGCTCAGGCTCACAGCAGTCCTCCTGCCTCAGCCTCCTGAGTGCTGGGATTACAGGCATGCACCACCATGCCCAGCTCTGTGCTTGGCAATTTTGATGTGGATTCTATTTTCAGATATTGCTTTGGAATTTGCTTTACCCTAAAATATTCTAGTGTCTAAT
>RJWM01024167.1:0-31094 GCA_004363535.1 Dasyprocta punctata | reverse complement strand
CTATTTTTGTTTGCAGATGATATAATTCTTTATATAGACAAACCAAAAACTTCACCAGAAGGCTCTTGGAGGCAATAGAAAACTTTAGCAAAGTGACAGGATTCAAAACCAACATACAAAATCTCAAAATTATTCTGGTAAATCAACAGTGAATCCACTGAGAAGATAATCAGGAAGCAGTCTAATCATGGTAGCCCAAAAAACTTTTTTAAATACCTAGGAATCAACTTAACCAAGAAGATGAAAGAGCTCTATAATGAAAAATATAGAAATACAAAGAAAGAGTTTGAAAAGGACACTGCCAAATGGAAAGATGGACTCTGTTCTTTGATAGGCAAAAGCAATATTATCAAAATGGCATATTAAAAATAATAGAGAGGTTTAGTACAATTCCAAACAAAAAACCAACAGCATCCATCACAGAACTAGAAGAAGCAATCCTAAAATTTATATAGAACCAGATGATATCCAGAATAGCCAAAGCAATTCTGAGCAGAAACAGCAAAACTGGAAGTATTACAACACTAGTCTTCAAATTATGCCACAAAGCTACGAAAATAAAAAATTGATACTCACAAAAGTAGACACACAAACCACTGGCATAAAAAACAGAGAAACATTCCCATTTACCTTGAACTATCTGATCTTTGAAAAGAGGGGAAGCACATAGGAGGAATGGTATCATCTTTAACCAACAATGCTGGCAAAATTGGTTAACTGTTCACTAATGAATGAACCTAGAACCACATTTCTCATCATCATCTAAAATCAAAGTGAAATACATCACAGACCTAGATATAAAAACAGAAATACTAAATCTGCTGGAGGATAAAATAAGTAATACATTTGAAAGCATAGGTGTAGGCAAGTTTTCCTGAGCCAAGCCAGAGTTGTACAATAAGTAAAACCGAGAATCAACAAATGGGATTTTATCAAATTAAGAAGCTTCCTCACAGCACAGGAGACAATCTACTAAATGAAAAAGAAACTCATGAATGGAAAAAAATATTTTTTAGCTACTCTTCTGATAGAGGACTAATATCTAGAATATATGAAACACTCAAAAACTTCATTCACCCCAGACAAAAGACCTAGACAAAACTTGGGCAATTGTAACAAACAGACACTTCTCAAAAGAAGTACAAATGGCCAATAGATGTGTGAAAAATACCCAACATTTTTGTCTACTAGGGAAATGAAAATCAAAGCAAATGGGAATTCCATGTTACTATAGTAAGAATAACTATGATCAAGAATTCAAAAAATACCACATGCTAGTTAGGATGTGGAAAATATAGAAGTGTTTTACATTGGTGATGAGATTAAAAATTAATAACTATTATGGAACTCTGGATAAAGATACTTCAAAAAGCTAAAAGGTAAGATTCCATTTGATCCAGTTATACCTTTCTGGGTATATTCTAAAAAAACAGTTAGACATCATGTCCTAATGATACATGCATGCATGCGTACATGTTTATAGCAGTGCAATTACAATAGATAAATTATGGAAATAGCCTAGATGCCCATCAACCAATGAATGCATGGTAATATAGATGATGGAGTACTACTCAGCCAAAAGAATGGTATATTTGGGTTATTTGTAATAAATTGTATGAATCTTGAGACCAAATGTCAAGTGAAATATAGCAGACACATGATTGCTCTTATACATGAAATGCAAAATATAAATATTTAAAAGAAGAACAAAATGGAGAGATGGTAGGAACCAGGGAGGTGGACATTTTAGAGACAGGGAAATGTGTCTGGGGAAGAGGGAAAGTGTGGAGGAAAGGGCTCAGAAGTGATCAGGATATTCGGTATTGTATCTATATATACCAATTTTCTAAAACTAATGTAAGTATTATGTGTCACAAATATATCCTAATTTAAAAATTAGTAAAGTTGAAAATACAACAGAAAAAAAAACAGACTGAGATTGAGAAAGTCTTAAGAAGTAAAAATGTGGAAAGAATAAGATATACATTAAACACTATGAAAATGTTTGGTATGCCTTTGAAGAGTCAAAATAACCAAATTTCATATTTTTAATTCCTTATTTAATAAAAAGATATGTGGAGATAGTTGATAAATTAGCTAGTTAATTCAGTTAATCAACTCGCTACTTGTAAAAGTGAAAAGAAATCCTCTTGCTAATTATTATTATGTTATTGCATCTTTTGAAAACATTGTCATTGATTGACAAGACAACAGCAGAGAAATTCTACAAGTGTCTATTTTTTTCTACCATGTATTGAAGAGAACAGTCTGCTGTGTAACAGGGCCAAGAGACAAGCTTTTCTGTGTTTATACAATTTACTGGATTCTCTGATAATTAGCTATAACTTGTATAAATAAATATTTTGAAGCCTATTTCAGTATATACTTAATACATTCGGGTTAGAATTTTTTGTGCTTTATTTTTATCTACTCTTGCGGAAAATGGTAAGCTGATTATAGGTTTCTACTTCAACTGAACTAATTACCACAGTCATCGACGTGTCTTCATTTACTTAACACATTTATTAAAGTCCTATTGTTTATCTGGCAAGGTTTTAGGCATCAAGAACCCCGTGAGCTCAAGACAATTTCCTAACTTGTGGATATTTTATTCTAATGTTGATAAAAATAGACATGTTAAGTAGATAATTACTGATAAAATGCTAGATAGTAGTTAATGCTCTGATACAGAATAATTCAAGTAGAAGAAAAGAACAAAGTCCATGTGGTTAGATTGGAGAAACGATGGTAAAGAAGGCATGGCAATGGCCAGGAAAGCCAGATGACAGCCTTGTTATGTGATGATCTAGAATATTACAAGCAATTTCAGTTTTGTTCTATTGGAGTAGGAAACCACCGAAGGACCAAGATAATTGGAAAATAAACATTTCTAGACTTGCTTGGAGTATAGCATCATGAGAGCCAGTTGATAAATAATGAGTTCTAACGCCATAGAAAACAAAAATCATGGCATGATCATGTATAGATTATGAAAGAAAGGACATGCTTTGAGTTACATTTTGTAAAAATATTCCTCTGTTCTTAACTAGGAGGTGAGAGTTAAGAGAGAGAGGACCTATTCTTTTAGTCAAGTAATGAGGTTGTGTGGGGAGAGTGGTGAAAGCCATCAGAGGCCCAGCGCATAGGGAGAAGATATGGGGAAAGATTGATCTATAGTATGAAGTTACAGTTGGATAGCAGTAAGAAGTTTTGATGGATGTTACACGGTAGGATGAGCATAGACAACAGAAGTGTACCATACATTTCAAAAAGCTAGAGCACAGAATCGTCAATGTTTTCAGCATAAAGAAATAATAGCTCTTTGAGGAAATGGGTATGTTTAGTCTTATTTAAACATTACACAGTCTATAAATGTCTTTAAGCAATGTATGCACCCCATTAATATGTATAGTTTTATGTTTAAAGTAAATACATGGGAAGTAACATGGCAACAGCATGTGAGGTTAAAAAGTACATGCAATAAATACATTTTTATAAGGGAATGAGACATATTTTGGATTAATTTATAGGGTCCTTATACATTACCAGAGGCATAGATAGGTAAGAAACATGGAAGAAAGATCAACTAAAGAGAGCTGAGATTTTTCTTCTTAGTACGTAACAGTGACAATGTTGAGAAGGAAATGAATGAGGAAAGAACCAGTTAAGGACAGTCAGTATTATCATTATACGATGGTGTCTATGTAGATCCACAAAGCAAATTTGTGCTGATTGGCAAGGCAGAGACCAGGGAGAAGCAAGTGTGACACTCATTTAAAATTGAAGCAGTCACAAAAAGGAAACCAATCGAGGTAAACAATATTTTAGTCTAGTAATCTAAAATATTTTAAGAAGTAAAAGTTAATGCAAACAATCATCAAAAAATGTTAAAACTTTAAGCAAACACAGGATCTCTAACAGCGCTGTACCGTTGGTCAAAAACCTGAACATTCTGTAATTGACATTTTAAGAAATAGTACACTGAATTACTTGATATTTTAATTTTTAAATACCAAATAAGTGCTATTTAATATTGATTGACGCTGGTTGTGCAGGGTGCAAATTGTGTCCTCCCTGGGAAGTGGTTGTACAACTTCCGTGGTGCCTCCTGGTGGTCCAGTGCGCACCCTGAAACCTCCCGGAAACAAAAGCAGCGTTTGCACATGTGCAGATCAGCTTTCTCAATGCTGCGCAAAACATCTGACGGCCAAGGCTTGAGGTGAGAGGTTTAATTCCAGACGTCTCAACGATTTCAGGGGTTTCAATTCACTGTGGGCTGGCTCTGAGGTAGAAAGCCCAGGGCAGAAGGCTATGGTGAAGCAACATTGCTTAATTTATAGCAGCTGGCAGCAGAGCACAGGAAGAACCCCACAGAGGGGGGTCCAGCTATCACATATAGTCCCAAGGCCACACCTCCATGGTCTACCCAGACACAGGCAGAAGTGTGCCTCACTAATTTCTTAGGCGGTAGACAATCCAAACAGGTTAGCAACACAGCTTCACTATACATAGATATATATATATATATATATATATATATATATATATATATATATAACATATATATACACACACACACACACAATACACCTTTTGGTATAAAAACTCTAACTTATAGAAAACATCAACTAAAACAAAGAGAGTGTGCATGTGAGTGCGTGTGTGTGTGTGTGTGTGTGTGTGTGTAGAAGAATAGAGAATTGGAAGGAGAGAGTGAGAAAGAGAAAACTAATAATTGAATAGAAGTGTATGTCTTATTTATTGATCTCTAACTCTGCATCAAGCAGTGTGTCAAATACTTTGCATATATGTAATCTACATAGCACTGTAAGATGGATGCTTTCATCTTCACAGATGAGGAGATGAAGATAAGATGGAAGTTAAGTCTTTTGATCAAGGTATTGAAATTGATCTATGACAGAAGCGAGATAGATATGCCTGCGTCTACAATCTCTACTGCCATCTACCAAAGTGCTTTGATGTGTTTTTAACGTCTTCTCTAAGAAACCAAAGAGAAAGTCACCCCAAAGAGCAATTAAAACATTTTTATATCAATTTGGCATCTATGAATGGGAATTAAGAACTACTTAATCATCAAATAATTTTATGATTTTAAATATAAAGCAAAATTATTCATATTGCAATAATGTTTAAAAAACTATTTCATAATATAGCTAGACAAGTTTAATCTTTCAAAAATGTGTATGCAAACCATATGGGAACCCTCAGGCTAAATAATCATGAGCATAAGGAGAAAAACTAGCATATTTGATATGTCAGGAATAGTATATGATTTTATAAAATAGAAGTACAAAACCAGTGACTTCAAGTTAGAAGACATACTGAGTGAAATCAAAGAAAGAAAATCTATGGAAAATAACTCAGAACCTACTTACAAGAATTATATGAAAGTAAAATGAATGAATACATGAATTCTACTGAGCAATATAAAAGAACACTTGAAAGATTAGAGATGTTTATTAAATCTTACACAGCACTCTTTCATATTGCAAGGTCAAGTTTTTTATTTTAATGCAGCCCATTGCTCCTATCACAAGTCTGCATTTGGAAAATACAGTAAAGTTATTTTATAATTTAATTTGGAATGAAAATTGCAAAAATAGGTACAAAAATTCTGGAAAACATAAGGTTCTTGCCAAAAACAAAACCCCAAAAAACAAAAAAACAAAAAGAAAAAGAAAAAGAAAAACAAAAACAAAAACAAAAAACCCCAGAAATTAAATTTCCTTGTTTTGAAAATTTGAAATTTCAAAATAGTACGTAAAATGAGTATATGTAATATTTTGTGACTGGCTTTTTTTATGAGGCATTTCTCCTTGAAGATTCAACCAGGTTATTGTTTATATCAATAATTCTTTCTTACTGATGAGTGGTTGTGCTAGCTAGCATTCCCTTTGGGACTCAATACCTGGCATACACAATTTAAAGAGAAAGAGTTAATTTTGACATACTCTTTCAGAGGTTTCAGTCCATGGCTGACTGGATACAAGGCAAGAACCGTACGGCAGGAGGGCATCATGGAACAAAGCTGCTCACTTTTTGGTGTCTGGGAAACAGATCAGATAATGATGCTCAGAGACTAAGGACCAGATACAGTTTTCAAGGTCACACCTTTGTCACTCACCCAGACACATGAAAAGTGTGATTTACTAATACTGCCCTGTGTGGTTCTCAAGCCATTCAAGATTAACTGTCCTAGTGACGTTGTGAATAAAATTACTGTAAACATATGCATATAGGTTTTCAAGCTTTGTTTCTTTGAGATAATTGCCCAGGAATACAATTGCTAGGTCACGTAGTAACTGCATGTCTTACAAAGTGACTATACTACATAGTTTCTCTGTTTCCTTTCCACCATCTTATAGATGGAGAACAGAACACTGGTTGATAGAGGTTATGGGCACGAGGGAGTTGAGGAAATCAGTATGGGAATAAAGGGGTCATATAAGGAAAGGAATTCTTTTAGTGATGGAAGTGTTTTGGGTATTAATAGTGCTGATAGATAAGCAAACGTATTATGATAAAATTTTATGGAACTCAATACTAGGACACTTAAACACTATGTGAAAAACATTGAGGAAATCTGATAAGGTTTGTGGATTGTATATATTTCTATATTCTAATTGTAGTTTGGCAAGATTCTATCATTAGCAAACTGGATAGAAGAATTGTGAAGTATTTCTGCATTATTTCTTACAACTGCATGTGAATCTAAAATTGTTTTCTTTTAAAAATGCATTAAAAAACTACTTTTATTATAGAGGCATGATATTATTGCAGGAGCAGAATAGGACAGAAGAATAGCATACAGAACCTGAATTTAGTATATGATAAAAATATTTCAAATAATTGATGAAAGAATATTCAATTTTTAAATTATCCACTTAAGAATAACCAGTCTTCAATATAAAGTCACATCTCAACACTGTCGTTAAAATTTATTATGTAGAATTAATTCTTTAAGGATTTATCAGATATTTCTATGGTAAAGCTATAAATATCAAAGTCTAAAATACGCTAAAAAGATTTTTTAAATTTTAAGGAGGGGAATGACTTTCATAGTTCCACATTAATGGCAACACTTTCTGTTTATTTACCTTGTAATAAATTTAAATCTATGTGGGCAAAGAGTTAATACTGCAGGATTCTTCTTGGTAGACTTTTGGGTCTCTATATTTAGTGCTACATTATTTAGAAAAGAATTGAGGTAGAAATTACACAGACCTCAAAAGCTTTGAAAGTCAAAGTCAATTAAGTGACATTTTTAAAGTGATGAAAGAAAACAAAGCAAAACAAAAAACCCACAAAAATTGTGAACCTAGATTCTATGACTAGAAAAGTATTCGTAAAGATGAAAGAAAAATAAATCTTTTTCAAACAAACAAAAAACAATTATTATTTTCAGCAGAACAACTCTATAAGAAACTTAAAGCTAAGTTCTTTTGGCAGAATCGATGATACCATAGAGAACTGTAGTGTACACAAAGAAATAGAAATCTCTGGAAATAGTAAAAATGAGGCAATTATAACATATGCTTTTTGTTTTTAATAACTTTGAAGCAGAATTTTATATCTAAAGTGATAATAATAGTGAAGTATTCTGCATCTATAGCATATATAAAATAAAATATATGACAACAATAAAAAATGGATGAGAGGGAATAATAAATGCATTACCTTAGGCGCAGACTCCAGGAAGAGAAATATGTGCCTCCTGAGAACCTGCCACGTTGGGTTAGGGAGGTTCGAACCAGAAGACAGCTAGCCTGCCTTTCTGGTGAGTGGTACACGACCAGCGTGGACCCCAGGAAGAGAAAGATCTGTGCCTCCTGGGTGCCTACCGGGTCGTGGGCTAAGAATCAAGGTCAAGCACCCCCCCACCCCCGTAAGCAACCTACTGGTTTGGAGGACGGGCTAAGTTGATAGCAACTAAGGTACATGAAGCAACTAAATGCTTGTATTGGTTTGTTGATTTTGCAGGCCTGGGGCCGGCAGTCTGAACATCTCTTGGGAGGATGACAGTAGGCAATGTGGCAAATATGGGGGATTCCCTTCTGTTTTGTCTTTGAGGCCCAATATTGTTCTCACTGTTTTGCTTTATTCTGATTAAATTTTTTTTGCTTTATTTCATATTCTGTTTTTATTGGTTTTATTCTGTTTTGTTTTTGGTTTGATTTTACTATACCTGATGGAATGGTCAACTCTTGTGAAGATAACAAGATATACTATAGTAGCTATTGCTTTCCCAGTATCTTGCTTTGAAGTTCTGTACCAGTTCTACTGTTTTGTTTTGATTGACTTCGTTCTGTTATGTTTTGTTGGATTTTACTATCTTTAAAATAAAATTTTAAAAAATGTATTACCCTAGGAGAATAAGTGAAACTTTTATTCTTATCCTGAAATACGATATTCAGTGATTATTTCTGATGTAAATTGATCTAGAGTGATCAAAATTGATTCATTCACAATTTTCAGATAAAATGGAGGGAACCAATATGTTCAGCACTATAATATAAGTACATATACTTTACTGGGAAACTGGTAATATTGTTCTCTCACCACTAAACTGCAATCATTTATTTTGAAATAACAAATTAATGTTATCAATTCTCTGTTGTTGGTAAAGAATAGCACATTTCAAACATTACAGTAAATTATTAGTAGGAAAAACTGAAACTTAGATCATGATAAGGGTTTCAGATCTTAAATCTGTTATGTCCCATGAGTTTGTAGTGATTTTACAAATTTCTACCACAGTTTTACCAGGAAGGTAAGGAGAATAATCTGCTGCAAAATGTAGCAAAAATAATCTCAAAAAAATTAATGCAGTTTGTATCAGAAATAAGGTCCCAAGAGTGAGAAACAGAAAATGAAGAGAGGTAGCCAGAAAATTTGAGAAAGACGTAAGAGTAATTATGATGAATTCTAGTTTTTATTAAAATGACTTGTCAATACTACTAGTTAAAGACAAATTAACTTTGGGACCGAGGTGACATAATGGGCATGAGTAGCTACATCCCCACATGCCTATCTGGTAGCATGTCATTAACTGAACAATTGAATCCTGAGTAACTAATCGAGTCAACACTGCCCGTTGACAGTGATGGTCAGAGAAGATGACTGTGTCCTGTGAGTTGTAGTTTGAGACAAGTGGAAAAATCACTCACGTTGATCACGTTTATTCTTCATACACCACTGATTATGGATTTTCAAAGTTAATTTTTTCTTTTTATGAATGTTGTACTCTTCACTATTTATCATAATTACTGAGTTTCTCAGCATCTTAAATTTTGTGTTAATGACAACCTCTTCAGTGTCATATATATTTTTAACCATGAACAATTATCAACAGAATATCTCAATTGCTGAATCTTTGTTCTTTGTAGTGTTCTAACTATAAAGTAGAACAAAATGCCAATACATGAGGGATGAGAATCCAAACCATATCTACTGGTAGTATAAACCTTCCCATACTGGAGCCATAGGGGTTCGAAGTTACTTGAGATATGAGTTTTGTTTTATTATGCAACAGCAAAGCATTTCTTCCCATGAATAACTTAGGGGGAAAGGCCAATTAGCAGCTCAGTGTCATGCATTTCTCTGTCTCCAAATAACAAAGATCACTTGGCTGAAAATGAGACAGACTAGAAATTTTAATTCCCAACCCCCACAATAGTGCCTCTGGCAGACAGAAATTGGTATCCAGCCAACCCAGTACATTCTGATTGTTCAAGACTCATTGTGAAGAGAATCCATTGACCACATGGAATACAACCTCAGCCAAATGAGCATTACATGAGTAAGAAAAAAAGTTCATGCTTAGGAAGCCAAGATTCTTTCATAGACCTATAGCTGAGTCTTTCAGGAAATGTGTCTCTGTTTATTTTGTAACACAGTGTGATAACACTTATTTGTCTTCCTTTAGAAAGTGCATGATTCATTGTATCATTTACAGCACTGCAATTAGCAGGTAGATTTTCAATAATATTGAAAATCCATACAAGAATTCTTCCTAATCTATCCTAAACTCATAAAATATGTTTCAGGAAACAAACATTTTGACAGAAGACTAAGAAATAATACATTTCAAGGGGTCCCAAGTTAGTTTATCATTAACTTATTAGGATAGGAAGTTGATTCTTCATTTGCTCCAGGTGAGTTTTTACATTAATTTTATTGATACACTTTTGATACAAGAAATGATCACATTTACCCTAGGGAATTTGTATCTGGAAGTACTAGTAACAAAGACATAGCTGAGTTTTAAAGCTATCTAAATGCAGCTGGTACCTGGAGCATGTTATTGCGTGAAAGAAGTCATTAAATCATACTCTCACATATGGTATGTCCAAAAGTCCAACTTAGGTCTCCCTCCTTATGTTGATTTGGAAGTAAAGAGGAAGAAAAACAGGGTGGAACACATATTCAAACAGAAATTTACCGTCCTAAAAAATAGAAGTAAATACTGGAGAAAACAAAGAGAAATAGGAAGACTTACTCATTTTGAGAAATTCCAGAACAAAGTTCTTTGAAAGTGTGAAAAACATTATTACTTAATCATACCTATTTGGTGGGATTACCTGAGAAGCTGGAGACAGGCGCTATTTAATTGGGTCCAGTGTAGAGAGGAATCTATCATTATTTCATTTAAGAACAAAAGGAAACTTTTAAAATGGATTTTCAGCATTAAACACTCTAATGATGATGAACAAATACATTCCTTAAACAAAGTTTGTGAAAGATATGTGCTGAGTCCCATATTTTGTCAAATTCATTTTTAATCATTGGATAAATTTTATTTGAAACTAACAATATATATTTACATTTGTTTCTTAATTATCCTTTTCAATTTAATTTTTGTTTATTTTGGAAATACAACTTAAAATTTTTCCTTTTACCCTACTGTTTGTGCTTTAAGTTTCCTTTGCTATTTTTTTCTACAATTACTTTGTAGTTAACCTCATAGGATTATTTTATCCTTGGTTTATATTTTTACAACATAAGTTAAATTCAAGCTTCTCATATTGTGTCAGAAATATCCCCCTTTTCCTAAAGTATCATTTACAGGCAGATTTAAGTGTAGTCCCATAGGGTTCTTCTTATTTTACTCAAATAAACTTTTCCCACATTAAAAAAATGAAGTAACTTGATTATTTTAGCAAAAGTGACCAGTTTATATATGTAATTTTTAAAAAAACTCTACTGAATCCTAATTTGTAACTTATTTTTCTAAATATCTGGATAATTTTGTTTAATTTATTGGGACAAGAGTGGTAATTTTCACATTGGAATCCATTAACGTGAAAAATAAAAACACAAATGTCTTGTCTTGGGCATGTGAAAACCTTTTTTAATTTGGATATCTTACTTTTTAACTGTTTAAAACTGATGTAAGAGGAATGACTGACCATTTCAGTGAAGGTTTAAATAAAAAAAAAAAGGTGTTACAGTAAAGACACATTGCCATTAATACCCTTCAAAATATTCCTTTTCTCTTTAAACCCACTCATCTCTTGATCTTGCCATGCTCTGAGGCAGTAAATAGAAATTGTGTCCTTTGCCTTTACTATCCAAAATTTTCCAGGAGAAATAGGTAGAGTTCTCAAAACCCTGGCATTTAAGAAAACAGAATTGAGCAACATATTTTTAGTGTGGGCATGTGGCAGATGCTTAAAAATTAAGCAGTGAATGAGTAACTGCCTCCTGCCACGGCTGGCCTTAGGAGGTGTGTGTGTGTGTGTGTGTACGTGCATGCGAGCGCTTGTGTTGTATTTTTACCTGCATGCGGCTTTGCTCATCTGTTTACGCGCTGGCAGTAACCTTCCGGTGAACCAGCGCATGTGGAAACATGTTAAGTACAGCTCTTTATTAGGAGCTGCTACAGGAACGAAGTGTCAGAAGTGGAGTCAAAGACTTAAGGACTCCACAGATCTCCACTGATCAGTTATTTGGCCTTGTGGTCCTTAGACTATCTGGGAAGCGTGAGTTCTGGGCTGGATCTCTCCTGTTAAACTAGGTTGCGTGAAGACCTAAACAGAATGGAGATGCCTTGAAGGCTGCCTCAAAGGAAGACAGGAAAGCTCAGGAAGGCAGACTCCCTTTTGGAAGATCAGTGTGTTACCCCTCTGCTATCACCTCCTGTGGAGAAGGAGGCTTCATATACAAGTTGATTTGAAACAAGGTTTTGACAAGTAAATACTACTGAAAACCTCTCAGCGGTCTTCTAAAAATTGACTTTCCTATGGATTTATTATAATGTGTATAACATAATAAATCGTATATTTTTATTGCACCTTTCATCTTTTGTACAGTTTCCACATATATCACCTGATTTAATTTTGTGTTTGGAGAACAGATGTGATCCCCACTTCACACCAGGGACCCATCTGTTATGTGAAGGGGTTGCTAGGTGACTAGAATCCAGACCCCTCTCCCAGGTCTGCTGTGCGCCACCCACTCTCTTCCTCTGTGTCAGATCTGACCAGAGATGGCAGTTCATCCTCCTATTTACAATTGCAGGGATTAAACAAATTAATGAGTTTACTTCTGACAGGTGCTTTCACTCTACGTAAGTATAAGCAATGGATTCTTGATGTTAAATAAAACTCTCTTCCTTGGGTAAAGCACAGCTGAGTGTGGCCCACAGGTCACCGAGTGCTGACAACCACTTCGTAAACTGATCTCTGATTCACTACATCCATTTCCTCCCGCCAGGTGCGTTACAAAAAAAAAAAAAAAGGTTGCATTTTTCCTCAAAACCATTCATGCTGATTTTTCTTGACATTAGAATAATGCAATAATTATGTGTCATATCCAGTTTTGAGGAGCCATGTGTAGGATATAGATAGACATACTTTCTTCTTTAGTCCAAGCTGCATCCAGAGGTCAGCCTGACATCTGATTGACTGAAGAAAGCGGATTTAAATGAATCCATGGAGACACTGATGGGACATTTTACCCATTTAGGCTATGCCAAAGGCCCAGGTACATGAATGACTTGAGTTGCAACTACTGCCTTTTCCTTCCTAATTTAAACAATAGCTCCTACCTAGACATATGGTCCTTACCAAATTCCCTTCTAACTCAATTGACTTTGCCATACCCATAAACTCCAGACAGAACGATTGCTTCTCATCCACCTTCCCTTACCTACAAGAGCAAATATCCGGGTTAATATTATCCATAGCCCACTGAGCCATCTTGTACAACGTTGGATGCACAACATTAACGCATATTTCCCTAAGGATCAGTTCAAATAGTTTTATATGTGATCACTCATTTATGCCAGAGAATAAATGAGCAAACACTGGATCAATACTCAGTTCTTTGATGCTGACCCACGTGTGTCACGGAGATATCAATTGTATGTATTATGCATGTGTTATGTCTGCTTCACTGTATTTAATTCCTAATATTTATAGAATATTACTAGAACTTCTACAAGGAACAAAATGGCATGGCAAAGTACAACAAAAGGTGTAAATAGATGCCTGAGCATCTGCATTTTCTGAAATTGTCTTAAGGGCAATTTTAAGCTTACATACATCTTTTAATTCTGTGTTTTGCCTCAAACTACAAGCTCACATTTTATAAATGTATGCATTGTTTATCAGAAAGATTAATAAGTGATGTATAATTCAATATATAAATTCATAATTGATAAGTATTATAATTTTATTAGTAACCACAATAACATAACAGCATTGTGAAACTTTGAAATACCAAAGATGTTCGTTATGGAAATCTATCAGAGTTTTTACTGAAACAGTGATTGCAATTCATTTTTCTGGTTTATATTTTAGAAGAATAACTAAAATCCACACAAGTGCCTATAATACTTTTGGATTAACTTGCCAAAACAAATTGTTTTAAATTATGGGAAGACAGATCACATGGTTTCAATGTTTAAATTCTTTTTCCAAAAAAGGAAAGAGACCTGCTTAAAAATCTAAATTAAGTATGATGTCTTGAAATGTAAAACACTTTGCTTGTCATGATGCACTTATGCAAACTATAATATAAATTCTGTGCTTGATATAATGATTAAGATGTTTATATAAACCCTTGGAGAATGTTGTGGCAAAAAGGGTTGTGTAATTAGTTTACGCCATGAAGAGTAATCATTCTCTTACATTTGTGACTCAGCCTGTGCCTTAGAAAATCTAAGTGTGTCATCACACAGGTGTCTCAGAGTACTCATATATAGCTAATTAGGAAAAAAACACGGTCTGAAGCCACTATTTCAAATTATAACAGCACATGCCTAAATGGCAAACGATGGGTTTAATATTCCTTAGTGAACATGAACATAAGTTACTTTCAGAAATATGGATCATTAGAAGGAAATTAGATATTGTCATTTATATCAACTTCTGGGTGTTGGCCTTGAAATTCGCTATTTGACTTACTGTGACAAGCTTGTGACGGAATCCTAAACATATAGTGCTTATGTTGTATATTTTTGAAAGGAGAATCCACTTCTAAGATAATATACAGTGCTTTTTCATTTTAAAGAGATTAAAGGAAAGCAAAATAATAAAAACAAAATAGAACAGTAGAAATGATATAAGATTGCAAAACAAGCTGACAGGAATTAACAATAGTCCCTATATTGCATGTTGTTATCTTCAGAATAGTTGCTCAAATTACAAGATATGGGCATGCAAAACAGATCAAACAATATAAACAATCACAGTGTCTTTCCCTGAACAAATAGGATTAATAGTACAATTATCTTTGCTATCTTGTGGGTATATATATATATATATATATATATATATATATATATTTCCCTTCCTTCTTTTCTCTTTTTCCTCATTCCAGTTGTTCTTTCCTTCTGAGCAGCTTCATTCCCTTTCACTGTATCTATGGCACCTTTTGGATACTATTTATTTATTTATTTATTTTTGCAGCACCGGGGATTGAACTCACAATCTTGTGCCTGTCAGACAGGCACTTAAGTCACTGAGCCAAACTCCCAGCCCTGGTTTTGTGAGGCAGGGTCGCACTATGCAGCTCAGGCCAGCCTTGCGCTCGCGTTGTAGCCCAAGCCGGCCTCCTACCTCAGCCTCCTGAGTGCTGGAATTAAAGGCGTGCGCCATCACACCCAGCTTTGGATACTATTTAATCTTTCAGTTTCTTGCATGAGAGAGCTTTGGATACTATTTAATCTTTCAGTTTCTTGCATGAGAGAGATGATATGATGTTTACACATGTGAGTCTGATGTATTTCAGTTATGAGATGGACTCTAGTTGCATCCATTTACCTATAAAAACCTCTAGTTTATCCTTCTTTATAGCTGAATTTTACTCCATTGCATAAAAATACCACATCTTTTTTATCCATTGCTCAATCATTGGGCATTTAGGTTGTTTTCAAGATTTAGCTATTACAAATTGCGGTGCTATAAACATAGGTCCACATATATTACTGTAGTATGATGTTTTTGATTCTTCTGGGAAAATACCCTGAAGGGGAATAGCTGAGTTCAATGGGACCTTTAATCCTAGTTTTTTGAGGAACTTCCACTCTGACTTACACAGTGGTTGCACCAGTCTACACTCTCACCAACAATGAAGAAGCGTTTTTATTTCCCATAGTCCCACCAGCATTTGTTATTTGTTGACTTCCTGATGATGGCCATTCTTTCTTAGAGTTGTTTCAATTTGCATTTCTTGAATGACCAATGGTGTTGAACATTTTTTCATATATTTATTTACCATTTGTATTTCTTCATCTGAGAAGTGTGTATTCATCTTGGATGCTCTTTTTGAGATCAGGTCATTGTATTTTGGGGGCCTGATTTTTTTTAATTCTTCATATGTTCTAGGTATGAGTCCTTTGTCTGAGGGACATGTGACTAAGATTTTTTCCTGATTCATGGGTTTTCTTTTCACTGTGTTGGAGATTTCTTTTGACATGCAAAGTTTTTTAATAAGATTAGATTCCAGTTATTGATTCTGTGAAGTACTTCCTATGCAGTTTTGTTTTTGTTTGTAAAGTCTCTGCCTACATCTGTATCTTCAAGATTGCTACCTGCTTTGTCTTCCAGAAGATTTAGTAACTCTGTTTTAATATTTAGATCTTTGTAGTTGTGACTTTATCTTCTAATCTATTCCATTGATCTTCAGGTCTGTTTTTATTCCAGTACCATGCTGATTTTATCACAGTAGCTTTGTAATATAGTTTCAAGTCAGAGATTGTGATGACTCCTGCCTTACCTTTGTTGCCCAGAATTGCTTTTGCTATTCTAGGTCTCTTCTGGATCCAGACGAATTTTAGGAATTATTTTTCTAGATCTGTGAGGTATACTAATAGTATTTTGATTGAAATTTCATTGAATCTGTATAACAAGTTTGGGTACATGGCCATTTTTGAAATGTTTGTTCTTCCTATCCATGAAGAAGGGATGTCTTTCCATATTCTGAAATCCTCTTTGATTATTTATTCAGAGTACTGTAATTTTCAATGTATAGATCTTTTACTTCCTTTTTTAGAGTGATTCCTAAGTATTTCATTTTTGGGGTGCTATTCTAAAGGGTGTGGTTCCCCTTATTTCTCTGTGAGTTTCATTGTTTGTGTACAGGAATGCTATTGAGTTTTGAGTGCTTTGTATCCAGCTACTTTACTGAATTTGGTTGTTAAATCTAGAAGTCTTTCAGTGGAGTTTTTGGTGTCTTCAATGTAGAGTATCATGCCATCTGCAAATAGCGATAATTTAATTTCTTCCTTTCCTATCCTTATTCCTTTTATTTGTCTCTCTTGTCTAATAGCTCTGGCTAACATTTCCAGAACTATATTGAATAGGAGTGGTGATAATGGACATCCTTGTCTTGTTCCTGATTTTAGGTTGAAAGCTTTCAGTTTTTGTCCATTTAGTAATATGTTGGCTGTTGGTTCATCGTATATGGTTTTTATTAGTTTGAGGTAAAGAACAACTATTCTGATTTTTCATAGGATTTTCATCATGAGTAAGTGTTGGACTTTATCAAAAGCTTTTTCTCCATCTATTGAGGTGATCATGTGATTTTTGCCTTTGGCTCTGTTGACATGGTGTATTATATTTATTGATTTGCATATATTGAATCATTCCTGTATTCCTGGGAAGAATCATGGTCATGGTGTATAATCTTCTTTATAATTCACTGTATTCTGTTTGCCAGTATTTTATTGAGGATTTTTTCATCTATGTTCACTAGGGAGATTGGTCTGTAGTTCTCTTTTCTGGTTGGGTCTTTCTCTGGTTTTGGTATTGGGGTGATACTTGCTTCCAGGAATGAGTCAGGGAGAGTTGTTAGGCTTTCAATTTCATTGAAGAGCTTGAGGAGTGTTGGCATTAAATCTTCCTGGAATTTCTTGTGGAATTCAACTGTTAATCCATCAGGACCTGGGCTTTTCTTCGTTGGTAAATTTCTAATTACAGTTTCAATTTCGTTGAGTGAATTGAGTTATTGAGAAGTTTTATATCTTCTTGATCCATGATTGGTAATTCATACATTTCTAGGAATCTGTCCATTTCTTCTGTGTTACTAAACCTATTAGAACAAAGGTTTTCGAGGTAGATACTGATGATCTTCTGTATTTCCACAGGATCTGTAGTGAATTCACCCTTTTCATTCCTTATTGCATGAATTAGAGATTTTTCTTTCCTTTTCTTTAATAATATTGGCTAGGGGTTTATCAATTTTATTTATTCTTTCAAAGAGCCAACTTTTCAATTAATTAATTCCTTGTATTTTCTTAGTCTCAATTGTGTTAATTTCTACTCTGATCTTTATAATTTCCTCCCTTCTTGGGTTTTTAGCTTGACTTGCTCTTCTTTTTCTAGAAGTTTGAGGTGTAACATCAGGTTTTTTATTTGTGTTCCTTCTGTTTTCCTGACATGAGAATTCACCACAATAGATTTCCCTTAGAGGACTATTTTCATTGTGTCCCACAGATTCTGGTAAATTGTATTTACATTTGTGTTTGCTTGTTGATATTGTTTAATTTCTTCTTAATTTCCTCTATGACCCATTGATTATGCGGGAGGTTACCATTTAATTTTCATGTGTTTATGGAGTTTTTTTCAGTTTCTTTTGTCATTAATGTCCAATTTCATGACACTGTGGCAAGATAATATGCATGGGGTAATTTTGATTCTTTTTCATTGTCTTACCCAAGTTCTTTGGGCTAGTATATGGTCTGTTTTAGAGAATGTCCCATGTGCAGCTGAGAAGAATGTGTACTCTGGTTTTATTCAGTGGAATACTCTGTGCATGTCTATTAAGTCAATTTTTTTCACAAGTTTTGACTTAGTTCTGTCATTTTTTTGCTGATTTTTGTCTAGTTGATCTGTCTCTTTGTGACAATCGAGTGTTAAGGTTTCCCATTATAATTGTGTTAGTGTTTATTTGATTTTTCATGCCTATTAATATTTTTCTTATATTGCTAGGTGCTCCTATGTTTGGTTCAAATACATTTAAGATTGTTATCTCTTCCTCTTGAAGTTTTCCCCTAACTAGTGTGTATTGACCTTCTTTATCTCTTTTGATCATTCTTGATTTGAAGTCAACATTGCCTGCAAACAGATAGCTACCCCTTCTTTTTTCTGGATTCCTGTTGCATGAAGTAATGCTTTGTATCCTTTGACTTTCAGTCTATCAATTTCCTTTTGAGGTAGATGGGTTTCATGTATACAATATATGATTAGATTCTTTTTGATCCTTTCTGCCAGTCTATTTCTTTTAAGTGGTGAATTGAGGGCATTTACATTAATGGTTATAACTGAAATACATGTCCAGAAGACATATATTTCTGTCATGTTATCTTTCTGCTGCTGGTTCTTTACTTTTCCTCTCTGTTTAATTGTTTTCCCTGTTTGGTGGTGTCTTTCTCCTGTTGTTCTTGAAATTGCAGTAAGTTTTATCTCTTATCTTTCAATACTCTTTGTAGAATTGGTTTGGTGGTCATGAAGTTCTTCAGTTGTTATTTCCCAGGGAAATATCGTATTTCTCCATCAATTTTGAAAAACATTTATGCAGGATACATCAATCTAGTTTAGAAGCTGTTTTCTTTAGGACTTGAAATACTTCACTCCATGCTTTTCTTGACTTGATTATTTGTGTTGAGAAGTCTGCTGTGATTCTGATGAACTTTCCTTTACAGATGATATGTTTCTTTTCTCTAACAGTTTTTAATATTCTGTTCTTGTGCTGAATTTCTGGGATCTTTATTATATGTCTGAGTGTAGATTTATTTTGATTATGGCTAACTGGGGTTCTATATGCTTCACTTATCTGTGTGTCAATTTCTTTTCCAGCACTTGGGAAATTTTTGCTTTTACTTCTGTAAATAGTCTTTCTATATCATTTGTGTTGACTCCTTTTTCATTTACCTGTATTAAATTATATTGTTTCTTTTTGCATCATCTTGCAACTGTTGAATTAATTCCTTGTTATTTTTAAAAGATCTTCCCTTTCCTGATCACTAGGTGCAATCTTGTCTTCAAGATCTGAAAGTCTATCTTCACATTTGTTCAAACTGCTTTGCCAGCTTTTAATAAAATTTTTGATTTCCTGGAAATCTCTTTGTATCTGTTTCATGCATTCTAATTATTTCTAATATTGTTCAATCAAGGTTTCCAACATTTTCCAATGCTCTTCTATTTTTTAGCTATGTATTCTTTAGATATGCTCAGGATTTCTTTCATTATGTTTATCATTTTTTGTTTTATCTGGGAGATTATTTCTGGTCTTATTTCCTTTACAGCTTCATGGAGTTGGTTCTTCATTTCAGTTGCTATCATTTCAGAAATTTCTGGTGGTGAATTACTCTTTCTTCAGTGTCCGTGTCTCCTGGACATGTTCAGGATGGGCTGGAGGTTTGAGATTGCATTTTGATTCTCTGTTTTGTCATTTTTCTGTATTCTTCCAGAGCAGCCAAATGTAAAGTCCCAATTGCTTCCTGAGTTGGTGATGGCTGCCTGTCCAGGAGGCAGCTGGCTGGGGTTGCTGGGAGGGCCTTTCCTTGACCCTGAGCAGTGCACTAATGCTCCCCAACTGCTCAACACACCAGTTCTTATGCTTGATAAAAAGTAAACAAATGCAGCTTCATTAACTAGCAAATCCAATCACTATTCCTGTTAAAAGAAAAATTCTTATCTGATTGTTGTTTTCCTTATAAAGGATTTTGTGTTTTCATACAAAATCTCCCTCTGTTCCCCACTTTCTCCTTCTCCTTTTTCTTTTTAACATAATCCTTTTTTCTTTAGGTGATAGACAGTGTTTTTAAAATGACAAATTACTTTTGTTAAGTGCAATTCTGTCTACATCATCATCAAGGGCATTTATATTTCTGATGAATTTTATTCTTTTCATGAAGTTCCTCCTAAAGTATAAAATGGTAGGGTTTGGTAGAGCTTCATCAGTAAATCTTCTTGTATGATTAAACTCATCAAGTACACATTGGTTGTTTACTAAATAAGTCCTACTAAAAGTTTACTAAAATTGAGATTTTTTTTCCCAAAACAGTGTGTTCAAGAAAAAAAGCCAATTAAGTAGAAAAGAGATAACCATACACTGCAATAGATTGGCAGAAGGATCAATACATAGAAAGAGAATTGCTTCTATGTTATCAGCATGCAATTCTTATTTTACCTTTTAAAGACCTGAACAAAGCTGCAAACATCAATACTTTATCTCAACATTTTTACATGCATAAAGAAATGTGTAAAAAGTCCCGAGGCCTGGAAGCTTTATGTGATTTTCCATGTAACACATTTAGTTAAATTCACCTATGTTTCAGACCCTGTAATAAATACTCAGCAACTAATATGAATAGGTGTAGTCCTTGCTAAAAGAAACTCCATAAAGCTTACACACACACACACACACACACACACACACACACACAGTAATTGATGTTTGCATAGAATGCTAACAGCACAGACTACAGACACTTAGTGTGGGGCATGGTTTCAGGAAAAAAGTCACTGAAAAAACTCATACTTGAAGGACAAACTTTAGGAAACAACTGGAAGCTGAAGGTAAGGAATTTTTGAAACTGCTCACAATTATGATGTCATCAGTTATAATATCTATAGTCGTGTTTCCTGTCTTTGCAACTAATTTTGAGCCATTATTTCAATCTTATGACCTCAAGGATCTAAGGCAAAGCAATACTTCAACAAGCAAACAATACTCAATTAAAAAATAATAACATTAAAATTTACATTGTCTAAAATTTGCTAATATCAGCAGCATTATAAATGCTAGTCAAATGTCAAACAAATTTAATCTTAGATTAATATGAAAAGTTAATTTTTATTTTATTTAATTTTAAATGTGTAATTATATTTTATGCATAATTTTTATTACTTCTACCTCTGAAAAGTAACAATTTTCATAGATCTCAGTGGTTTATGGGCCACATTTTACAAAGTGATAGCATTTAAATTTAAAAATGAAAGCTGGGTATGGTGGCACACATCCATAATTCTATCTCTTGGGAGGCTGAGGCAGAAAGATTGCTGAGTTTGAGGCCAGTCTGGGCTGCAAATTGAATTTGAGGCCAGCCAGAACTGCAAAGCTAAACACTGTCTCAAAAAGACAAAAATAAATAAATAAATAAATAAAAATGGACACATACACCCAAATTCACACAAATTAATTCACTTAGTAACAGTGAACAATGCATTTGCTAAATTGATTCTTAAATAACTTCTTACCAGTGATGAAACAGATCTATATATGAATAATTCAGGCTACTTTAGTGAGTTTTATATATATAAACTTATTATTTATCTGTGATTCATAGTAATTACGTAGTTATATTTCTGCCTATGGGAATTCAATATTATTCATATTGTGCACTTTGATAAATAACGGCTAATTAAAAATGTAAATGGCACATGACTTTTTTCTCTTTAATATTGTATCTTCTTAGGTAGAAGGAAATAATTTTCAAGGACATTTCACTTAAATGAGTTTATTTTATGCAACTCTGCAAAAACAAAACTCCTTTTAGTGATATCTTACACATACTATGCACATTCTCAGCTTCCCTTTATCCTCCCTTTACACGTCCTTTTATCTTCAAAAGGGGCGTATACTGCTTTCCTTAGTAGATGCTACAATAGGTTCTGGATACTGACGGGAAGATTTTATCAAATTTCTCTGTCACCAGATACAACTCTATTTTCATTCCTAAAATCATTGCAACTTTCACAAGCTACAATCACTGGGAAAACTATTTGGGCTTGTTTAATAATTTTGAATGGAAAATTTTCCACAACTGTGTAATGTGTGTGTGAGAGAGAAAAAGAGAAGTTTTCATGTCTTTAGGTGAAGTTCTACTATAATATGAAATGTTAATTAACAAAGCCAATCTCTATACTTCAAATGAATGTTATTTAATTACAAAATTAAACTACTAGTAATTAAAAAATAAATTTAGGAAATAAATATTTTAATTGTGAATTTTAAAATCATAACAAATACTTTAGAGAGAAAATTTTAAAAGTTCATAGAAATATAAAAATGTTTTAAAAATATGAGAAAATATGGTGAGCCAATTCTAATTTAAATGTTACGTAGTTCCTTCCCTTAAAACACAATTGCTACACTATTATGATAATCTTTGAATTATCAATGTCTACTGTTTACAAATTCCTTCAAAGACTTTTGAACTTCCATAGAATTTTGTTTATTAGATCAATTGATTTTTGTAATATTATCATTGTGTTCTTAAACCTTGACCTTTCTGGAAGGATTTTAGAATCATGTTAGATTCATGGCTCAGATTAAATGACAATGCAAAAAATAATTATGTCTACAATATGAAAAAAATGTGTTTTGTTCAATATGTGCTGAATAATATTTTAAGAGAAAAGACATAGAACTTGTACCTTTCCTGTCATTTATTTCTTGCATGATTATTTTTCATAGCCAATGACATAAGAAAACTTTTTTCATGTCTGACTCAAACAAAGTTTCGAACTCTGAAATGTATATTTTTATGGTATGTGAAGTCCTGATAGAACTGAATTCAAAAATATTTTGCATGAGAAATATTCCTAAAGGTCATGTAATCAAACATACATAAAATGCAGAGAGAAAGGAAAGAGACAGAGACAGAGACAGAGACAGAGAGAGAGAGAGAGAGAGAGAGAGAGAGAGAGAGGGAAAGGAAAAGAAGAAAAGAGAAAAGGAAAGAGAGGAACAGAATCAAGGAGGTGGAGAAAAGGAGGGAGGAAGGAAGGAAGATAATAAAGGCCATGCAAAAATATTTAATAGTATCTTTTTGTGTTCTATTACTTTTTGTCTTCAACAAGCTAATGTCCGAATTCCTCAGGAGAGTATTCATGGCTTTCTTTGTCTCCTTCTTATATATTTTTCACTCTTCCCTCTTTTGAATCTTCTATTTCTTGCAAACTTATATTTCCCCAAAAGAGGAAAGTTTTGTATTTGTTGTTTTTGGTTTTCAGTACTGGGGATGAAGCCAGGGTACTCTGATCACTGAGCTACACTCCATTGCCAGTCTTTTTTTTATTATTATTATTTTGTGACAGACCCTAACTAAATTAATTGCTCAGACTAGTTTCAAACTTGTAATTCTCCTACCTCAGCCTGAAAGAGTAGCTGGGGTGATACCCTCACACATGGCTCCAGCTGTTTTCCCTTTTCCATGCTCTTCCCACAGCCTGGGCTGATTCTCCCAGGCCTTCCCTACCACGCAAATGGCCGCACTCTCGTGTGTCACTTTCCTCGCCCCATGGGCTGGGCAGTGTCTTCTGAGATTTACATGTTCCTATTGAAGTGTCCTTTGTCCATATGTGTGTTACTTTGTTTTACCCTCACGTGTTCAACATTTATCAGTGACTGGTACAGAATACAATCTTCACACCTTCCATTAGCAAGAATTAAAAATATGAAGTCAATTCAGCATGTTTACCTGAAAATTTTAGTTTAATTGAGAGACAATATAGTTCATTTCTGTGCCAACTATTGAAAGACAGCAATTTGAAAAATATTTTATATAATGCATTCAAATTATTTCTTAAAATCTGTATATTCAGTTTCTTCTTAAATTTAAATGACATTATACATAATTTTTGTCTTTTCTGTCTATTTAATATTTTCATTTGGAAGTACTGTATGTGGAGGGGAAAATGGCTGTACTATAGTAAGGAACAAGCTAAATAACTTTTAATCCCTTTGCAGCTCTAAATCACTAATTTCTAAGTTACAGAATTTTACAACTGAATGATATTTGAAAGATTAACACACCTAAAGGCACTTAAACTATGTTTAGGCAGAAAATGTCTGCACATTGCTTTATCGCAAGTTTTTTCAACTAGTTGTCTGTCTGCTGCATATTTACTAAAAGTTAGCATTGTAGTTCATACCTAGCTGTCCCCTCTAAAAGCTGATGCACTCGTAGGAGGGGCTGTGGCAGGTGATTGGATCATGGGGTGTGATGCTTATCAGCGGATCAGTCCTCGGATGAGTTCATAGCTAACAGGGAGGTGGGCAGGTGAGATCTGGCTGAGGAGATGGGTCACTGGGGCCAAGCCCTGGAAGGGTTTGTCTCCTTCCCTTCCTTGATTCCCCTTTCAGCCCCCCTGCCCAACACCACACCATGAGCTTTTTCTCATCTGCAATGCCCCTCTGCCATGCTGCCCCATTTTGGAGCCAGTTGACTTTGGGTTGAAACCTCTGCAAACTGTGGACCAAAACAAACTTGCCCTCCTTAGTGTTGTGGGTGTCAGGTGTTTTGTCTCAGCAAGCTGAGAGTGACCTAGACAGTTTGCTATTCCAATAGACTTCAGAGATTCAGAAGGAAGGTAATTCATGTAATCAGATGGAAGATTCTTTTCTTACTACCATTGGCTTGAGAAAATGATATTCTCAAGTCATAGACTGAATCATTCAGAAAGCTCTGGCCCAAGCTCAAAAATTAACAGGCACCTAAAAGTGTAATTTGTTTTTCTATTTGGGGTCCATCCTGCTAGATATTTGCCCTGAGTACCTTAAGTTTTGCACTATTAGGTATCTTGTCTTCGCTTTGAAAAATCTATAATTATTTTTGATACCACAGTAAGTTTGAGGACTTCAGATGCCAGGTTCTTCTTATTTTGTAAAGGTTGGCTCATCCTTTCTGCCAATTACTGGGTGTTACTCTTGAAATGAATCTGATGTGCTACTTTAGCTGAATAGTTATTTTCTGCTCTACAGTACCTTTCTACATATTGATTCTCACCTATGGCAAGCCTTAACCAATCACGTCCCTTTAGAAACCCTGTGGTCTATTGATTACTGTGAGATGAGTTCTAGAAGTGATCAATACCCCAAGACTAACATCTGCCCTGCTTGACTGCATCCCACCACTCTCCATAATACCATTATTCTAGCTGTTGAAGTTTACTGCTCTTATGCTCCAAGATTCATCTGGCTGGGTTATAACAGGCATCCAAGAGTTGTGCTTACTCAGTTGACAGCACCTCAGTAAATGTGATCTGGACATACTTGGGTAAACACATGGTTCAAAAATAGTGATTTAACACAGAAACACTAACAACCAAAGACAAGATCTGAAAATATTAAACAAGTCAAATAAATTTTAATATATTTTGCTTCATTAATTTTATTTCAATTTCTTTTAATTTTAGTGAAAGATGCATAAAATTTGTCATTTTAACCATTACAGCATATAACTCAGTGATAGCACATAGATTTGTGCTAGTGCACTGCCGTGCTCATCTCATTCCCTTCGTACGATCACACTTACTATCTTCCAAGACTGCAGCGCTGCCTGGTAAACTCCAACTCCTCAGCCTCCCCTTCCTCCACTCTTCGACAACTGCCGTTCTATCTTCTGTATGAATTCGACTGCTCTATATGCTTCATTTATGGGAAATCAGCCAGAATTTGCCTTCCATTTTTTTATTAGTACACGTGTGCAGTACATGATGTTGACATTCCTAGTGTGGACTCAGTGCACGTACATGATACAACTCAATGTCTTTTTCATCCCCTTTTCCTGCCCTTCCTCCTTCCATCCTCTGATCCCCTTCCTATTTAAGAAAGGTCTATCTCCCTACTTCCTATTATCCGTCTTTTATTTTGCTCTTTGTGTTTCTCTTGTATGAGAAGTCATCTGGTATTTAAACTTGTGTATTTGATGTATGTCACTGAATATTGTGTTCTCAAGGTGGATTCATTGTCCTACAAATGATTAAAGTTTATTGATTTTTTATGGCAGAGTAGTCCTCCATTGTGGGTAAAGGCTACATTTCCTTATTACTTTATCTGTTGAGGGATATGCAGGCTGTTTCCAAGATTTAGATATTACTTTTAATTGGTTTATTTTGTTTGCCACAACATCCCAAATTTTCTTGCATGTTGTATTGTGTATCACTATGTGCTTGATTTTTAGCACTGACATATATGTACATCCCTAAATTTTATGTAAATATATGTGTAGTTACATGTTTGCTGATTATTTTTAAGTTTAAGAAATCATCCATGTATACACATATGGAGAAATTTAATATCAACAGTATGATAATTTTGATAGTGTAAAAATATCTTTAGTTGTACATTCATGGATGAATAGCTAAAATAATGCTATTTTTCTGAAAAATTAGTCATAATTACTAAATTAAATGTCATGCGTAAAGCACTTAATTCAACATCTGATAAAAGAGCTGAATAAATATTAGACTAATTACTTAATCATTTTAACTCAGTATTAGTTTGCAGTTTCCTGCTAGATATTCAGGATAAGGTGATAAACAATGACGACTCTAAAAATTTGAGAGACTCAAATCCAAATCGAGAAAAATAACTAAACTCTGAAATGCATGCTGAGGTTTAAAGTTTCTTTCACACATGCAGTACAATTTTATCCTCATACTTGGAAATGAGATCATGAAATAGTATTAAGACCAAAAATCAGGAAATGAAATCTAGAATGAAGACATGGATTAAACTTAGGCAAACTGCAATCAGGTGCAAATATACAGGTACATACACACACACACACACAAAAGAATTAATATTGTTATGATTTGCATATGTAATATCATCTAAAGAGTAACAATACAGTTACAAATAAGTAAAAATTGCTTTGAAAATTTTGGATATGACTAAGACTGAGAATTTAGATTACAATAGTCTATTTTTAGTGCAGAAGAATAGACTGCTATTGAAAATAGGGCTTTTGTTATAATATATACCAAAATTCCAGTTCATAGATGAGGAATCTAAAGTTTAGAGATTTATAATTACTTGATCAAAATATTGCAGCAAATGAGGATAGAAGTCCAGCTGGAGATTTGTAATCCTGAGGCCTCTCTTCTAAATTTTCACATTCATTTTTAAACAGTCTTCTCTGCATCTCCTACTTTGGAAATCATCAAGATATGTTAAAGTACACAAGACCATATTTTGTTTTTCTCAATCACATGAAACGTGGAACTTGACCCAGAGTTTTCTTGTTAATATATTTGGAAAACAACCTCAAGAATTTCATTAAAAGATACTATGTAAATATAATACTGTATAAGCCGGGCGTGGTGGCGCACGCCTTTAATCCCAGCACTCGGGAGGCTGAGGTAGGCGGAGCGTTGTGAGTTCGAGGCCGGCTTGGGCTACAACGCGAGTGTAAGACCGGCCTGAGCTACATAGTGCGACCCTGCCTCAAAAAACCAGGGCCGGGAGTTTGGCTCAGTGCCTTAAGCGCCTGCCCTGGCAGGAGCGAGGTTGTGAGTTCCATCCCCGGTGCTGCAAAAAAAAAAAAAAAAAAAAAAAAAAAAAAAATATATATATATATATATATATATATAAAATACTGTATATTATTCATAAGTTTCATTATACTATTTATTGTAATGTACAATGCTGCAGGCAATAGAACACGTATTTTGTACTAGTGCAGAAGAAACAGTCATGGCAAACCATCAGAAAACTGATAAAATGTGACTGATTCATAAATGCTGCACTGGTAGTTCCATTGGTAAAGTGACACTGACACCTTTTTTGATAGCTGTTTAACTAGGGATTTGCTCTCTTTTTGCTTTGGAATTACTTTCCTCAATTTACTGAGTAAGCTAATGGAGTAATTACTTAAGCACAGTCATCATCATGAAAATATAAGTCGTCATTGTGTATATGTGCTAATTGCTGTGAGTCATGCAATGGGAAGACAGTTCCCAAAGGTTGTGAGTACTAACTGCGTTTTAGTATTTCATGTAGAGCTTTCCTTGAGGTCCTTTTCTTTTGCAACTGGAAAACGTGCTGTTTCCCACAAGACTGATGGAGAGCAATTGAATGATAATCCAAATATTTTCCTTGCTTTCATTGAAAGGATACAGAGTCTTGGCTTAGAGAAAGCTTCTCATTTTGCTATACATTCAGAAAGCACAGAGCATATTTTCTATACAGTCAACACAATCTTTGAGGCCATCTGCAGTTTGCAACAAATTTATGGTATAGTAGCTTAAATTGATGGGATAATGAGCTGCTGACAGACCTGTTTTTCTAAACTGATATCCGAGTGTGCTGCAGCCAAAGTGCTTGGCATAAAATTGCAAAGAAAATGAGGGCTGTGCATCTATGCAACACAGTTGTACACTGCAGGGCAAGCTAAAAATGCTCAAAGCTTGAAATTTTACTAGCGCTCCTAATATCTATATTATAATCTTTGATAAAAGATTAATCATTAGCCATTAGAAAGACTACAATATTTTTTGTCTTTCATATATATAAACATAAACCCCAACTGCTGACAAGTGCCCTTGAGAAAGAGTCATTTTAAACAGGCATCATTTGGTGTAACTTATACCTGTCAGTTCACTGAACCACCATATGTAGAAAAACAAACAAGCTCAAGATCAAAACAATCCACTGCAAAACAATATGATAGGGGAATAATGTTGGGGATATTTTTAACTTCAAATTATTCTTCAGAATTCAAGCTGCATATACATTGGTGTCTTTTAAATTTACTGAGGTTTTTTTTCTATTGCACACACACACAAAAGCATATTCAATGTAATAATTCAAATAACTTGGTAATTACCTCAATCATATTCTTAGCAGATTCTAGTAAGTAGTGAGCCACTCGCCACCATGGTATGTATTGCTGTTTTTGTGGCAAAGCATTCCAACCCTGCATGTGAGTGTTCTCTCTGCCAAGAGACCCATGATTTGTAGCCCAGGTCAAAGCTGAGATTCCGTAACTTCAGCCCAAAAGGGAGGTGGGTACCATGGGTACCTTTGGTGGCAGCATTAATGCTTCCTCCATTCTTCCATCTTCTAGTGTTATGGTTCCCGTTATATAAGTCAGCAATGTTGCTTATGTTGCCCCAACCCTCTGCACACACACACACACACACACACACACAGAGGCATGCACGCACTCACACACACTCCCTGACCAGGTCTGTGACCCTCATATGCCCCATGAGCAAGACTGTCCATCATATACAGTTATATATTCTAAAAGCATTTTTCTATATAAAAAACATTTCAATTGGTTTTAAATGTACTATTTTTTAATGAAAAAAGTCACTGCAGTTGTACCCAAACTGCTTACTTGAACTAAAATCATTATAACAACTTTGGCTCAAGTTGAATTCTATAAATGAGTGTTAGGACTATATTAAATTTATTGGAATTGCAAAGTCTGTTTCCCCTTTCTGTCGTCCAGATTCACACACAGACTGGCACCTCAGTCATCTTATAACTGCACAGCTAGGACTCTTCACACCTGAATACTTTTCCCAGTGAAGCCACGTGTTATCTGCAAGTGCAGACGGCCACTTCCTGTGACACTCACAATTGCCATGGAAAGCACTCTGGCCAGAAGTCGCATGAATTTGTCCCATTTCAGGTTTCATTAAAATGTAAATGTCATCCTAGACTTTATAAAAGTCATCGCTATTTATAAAGAGGCCACAAACTGCAAGCATTTGTTCTGGATCTGAGTTCTTAAAAAACAGTCAAGTGACATTTTCTTGCCTTTTCATTGATTCTATCAAACGTATCTCGGTTTCTCGGCTAGAAAGTTCAACAGTTTTGAACTAAGTGAATGAAATCTTTCAATCTGTATGTATCTGAAATTTCAAAAACTGAATCAGTGAGGTAGTGATTTTTTTTTTTTAATAGTGGATCACAGTTTGTAGAGGTTTCAGTCCATAATCTGCAGGCTCTAAGACAGGGCGGCATCGCAGAAAAGAATTGCTCACGGCATGGAAGGCAGGAAGTAGAGACAGAGAGATGAAGGGATGAAGGAGCGAAATAAGTACTTCAGGCCATGCCACCAGTGACCCACCTCCTCCCACCAGTCTTCACCTGCCAACATGGTATTTAGCAATAAACTCATCAGTGGACTGAGTGATACCATGCTCTGTGACCCAGTCATCCCCCAAAAGCCCCACCTAGAAGCACATGACACTTTGATGGGACATCTGGACATAAAACATAGCACTTTCCTATCAATGAACATTCAGATTCCAAAAACCCTGTTGTTATTTTGGATGGCACCACTGTAAACGTTGAGGTTTCTGTATCCTGTTGTACACATGTAAGGGATGCAGTAGTATTACTGCCAGGAAAGTGGCACCCTGGCACATGGAGCTGGTGAGCATTTGAAACATGAGTGGTCCAAAGTACAATGCGTTCTAAAGCATAGAAAAATAACATCAGATTTCGAAGTTTTAATATAAAGTATATTTTGAAGAATTTTAAAATGTTGGTTACATGTTGATATGCTATGAATTTGGATATAGTAGGATAGATACATAAAATATGATTTCCAGGAATTTTAAAGCGATGTGTCTGGCTTGCGTTCTATCTCTGTGGCTCAGTCAGTTGCGGGATTGTTACTGAGAGTGAACCCCTGAGCCCCGGGAGCTACACACCCACCCCCCGGAAAGGCAGCATCTCCAGCTCTGCCTCAGAGTGTCCCACTGGCTTAGAGCTAATCAGAATTTGTAAAGAAAATAGTAAACAGGATGGCAAAAGAAAGACAAGTAAAGAAAAAGACATCAAATCCAGAGTGCTAGAAATGTGATTTAAAAAAAAAAAAA
>RJWM01024166.1:0-31085 GCA_004363535.1 Dasyprocta punctata | reverse complement strand
TACTTTATGGTCACACTCACATATATGCTATTTTTCATTCCTGTTTTGACAGCTACAAGTTGATATATGAATGTATGATGGAGATATACAAGGTATGATAGAAAAATTCAGTAGCGAATGTTTAAATTAAAAAAATATTTATTACAGTAAAAGACACGTAGTCATTAATCACCCTCAGAATACACCCTCCCGCTTCAAATACAATTATCCCATCAGTCTCAACACTTTCTAAAGCAGTTCTGAAAGTCCTCATTCATGTCTTTAGCTCTACTGTCACGGCTGCCTCAATGTCCTTAAATCACTTCAAAACATTTACCTTTCATGGTCATTTTGAGTTTAGGGAAGGGGTGAAAGTCAGTGGATGCCAAATCTGGTGAAATGAGGTGGACGAGGATACACTATAAGGTTTTCATGGATCCGCTCTTTCAGTTAGATGGCACTTGGCAGCGGCATTCACTGTATTTTTGATCATGCTTTGTAAAGATACTTTCAGAACTGCCTCAGAAAGGGACAAGAGCAATGGGATAAGTGTGTTCAAAGTGAGGGAGGAGTGGGATTAATGGCAATATGTCTCTTACAGTAATAAATGTTTCAAATTTAAACATTCATGGTATACTTTGGTCACACCTCATAACCACTGTGACCATGACTATCTAACCTCGCTATATATCAATTTCTTCATTCATTAGATAGGAATAACCCAACTACCTAAATAAGACTGCCTGGAACATATTAAGTGCCCCCAAAGATTACATGTTACAGTTATATGTAGTTCAACATTATCATCAACTAGTAATTTAGAAAATAATGAGACAATTGTTCAAGATCTCATGCATACAGACACATATAGACACACACATCTTTACAAAAATTAGTATCACTTAGTGATCATCACTGAATTGAGGGCATATTTAAAGAACTTACCTTTTCTTTCCTCCACAATTTTTACAGAGATGACATTTTTATCCATGGGGTTGGGATACTAAATAAAAACATATAAAGAAGAATCATCATTCATCTTTTACTAACGGGAATTAGCAGCCACTACAGCTATTTGCAGGACCCATAAATATTTGCCAGGTAACCTCTATGCAAAGACCAATTTTAAATCAAGATCTTAATTTCACCATTAGAGCCTGGATAGGCGAGATGCCTGAACTTGTGTGAAATCTTAACCCAGGGTAGAGAGGCTGGGATGATGTTAAGCTAATTAATAAATAATAATACTATTAATATTGAACCAGCCTAACACAAATCAAGAGTGTTCTTTGTGCCACACTGCTAAATGCTTTAATTGCATAATCTCATCTAAACGCAACAGCCACTCTGGTGTGATGGGCCATATAATATCATCTTCCCCATTTTTTTTTTCAGAAGTGGAAAATGAATAAAGACTGGATCACTTAGAGTCACCCTGCCGGCCTTTGCTAGAGCCAAGAAATTAAACCAGTCTGTTTAAAACAGAGGTATTCCTTCAGGACTGTCCTATATTGTAGCCTGCTGGCTAGGTTAGCACCTCAGGAGAATAATCACAGACTTAAACCATGTTAGTGAAATAGTAGATGCTCAAAAAACACTTAGTTTGTTGATTAAATTCTCTAGAAAGACAATTTGGATGTTACAAGGTTGACAATGGGTGGCATTTTGTCCAAAGAAATTTACACACATTGCCTCAGTTGATTCTCAAAAATATCCTATGAAATGCATTGTTTTTTTCATCTCATGTATGGGAAATCAGGCTATGATCAATAATTTGCTCAAAATACCTAACAAGTAATGAATCTGGGGTAAGGTATTTTATCGCCAGATAGTTTGTCTGTCTCTAAAGCCTGCCCTCCTAACCCACCATGAAATTACCTGAGTTTCTTAAATCCAACCCTTTCCCATTCTCAGATGCAAAAAAAAGAAGCAAAGTGAGCCCTGCAAAGCCATCAAACATGGTGGCTGCTGACTCAGGCCTGATAAGCTCCCTTGGACTCTTTTCCCCACAGTTTTCCACCTCATCCTGTGGTCAAATCTGAAAAGGAAAAAAGCTGGAAGTCTCATCCAGCACATCACAAGGTGCAGAGCAAAGCGGGTGGAGCAAGACAAGCAGAAGAGAAGGAGAAGTGAGTCTTAGAGCCCCCCTGAGGAACATCGAGGATTTGAGATCCATGTTGCCTATATCCTGGGAAATGGGATATGAAACTCTTGAATGTGGGCCTCCTCCTCCTCCTACAGCAACCACACCACGTGCAAACCCTGTGTGATTGTCTCTGAGTGTGTGTGTAAGAGTCTGACGGACTGACTTAGTGATTTTCAGGGGAATGAGTCCATCACTCTCACCATCACTGTCACATATTCTAGTTTGGGTTTTTTGGCGGGGAGAAGAGATTGTTTGCAGTACTGAGTATTGAACCCAGGGCCTCATACATGGTAGGCAACCACTCTACTGTTGAGTTACACCTCCAGCTCTTTTTTCACTTTTTAGTTTGAGACAAGATCTCATTAAATTGCCCAGATTGGCCTTGAACTTGTGATCCTCAGCCTCTAAAGTAACTGGGGTTATGGGTGTGTGCCACCACCCCTGTCTACTTTCACACATTCTTAAAGATATCTGTGGTCCAAAAAGACACTACATTAAAACTTCTCCTCTATGCGGGGAGGGATATTATCTATTTCGGTGAGTCCACCAACCAGCCCAGCGTCTGGCACGTGGTAAGCACTCAATAAGTGTTTGCTGAATCAGTGAATGATTTGGAATTTAGATTCCGACAGCCTGGGGATCAGTTTTGACGGCAGCGACTCAGTCTTCAGCTGCCTCAACACCTCATCACATTCCATGTTGGCAAATGTCACTCACACCTCCATCCTGGTCACTGCGATCTTGGTAACTAATGAGAAATGTAGTTTCCAGAAATGGTTTAAAACATTCGTTCATTCATTTCAGCTCGAGGAAGAAGTGATCAAAATGGTAGTGAATGTTTTCTTAAAGTTTACCCTTTGAAGATGAATATCCACTACACAGTATCTGATTTAGACATCCTGCTCCCCAGCAGAGAAGGCTTTCATTTAACTGAGACCTATGAAACAAGAGACATCTAACACTCACACATGTCCCTGAATCACATGAACATGTAAATTATAGCATGCACACTAAAGTGAGATTGTTTCCTTTTATTGCATTCCAATCTGTTCACTGTGTATCCATAAATGCATCCTGCCTAAGTATTACAAATATACTGTAAGTTGTAGGAAGATTACTAAATTTTTAAGAATTTGGAAATGTAATCACCAGAGAAATATAGTGATAAAAGTTTTCAAGTTCTGAATACTTCACTCAGTTTTCAGTGAAATTCCTAAAGATTATACATAATTTATATAATATTTAATATTTGTTTATTAAGGCAAAGGATATTTAAATAATAGTAGAAAGTCTCTAGTTATTGTTCATTTAAATTTTTGAGTACATGCAATAGCAGATACTGTTCCAGGCACTGAAGATATAGTAAGGAGACAAAAATACAGTGACTCATAGATTTTACGAGCTAATTGAGGAAAAAAAAAAAACCAATAAATATGTCAGATTTGCTCAAGCCAAAATAAATCAGACTAAGAGATGATAGATAGATGGAAAATCAGGGAGGGAGACTTTGAAAAATACTTAAAGGTCACCCATTAGACAATGCTTGCACATAAAAAAAAAAAGTAAAATGGAAATTACATTAGCTAAATACAAGAGACCATGAACTTGTTCACTCTAGTAAATAATTATTTGCAAGATTCAAGTCACTTCCCTACACAACTACTTTTAGAGCTGAATAAACATGAGCCTCAACCTTCTATACAAGAATGATAAAAGAAATTAGACGCTTACGTACAATAACTAAATACCATGAGACGTGTGGCACACATTTTAACTTTTTCTTTTAAAGATGTATCGCACTCAGGATTTCCCCACCTGGCATAGCTGGAAATGATCTGATGCCATCTTGTGGTAACTTGAATATTCAAAAAAAAAATTTTTTTTTTTTTGAGACAAGGTCTCTCAGTTTTGTCCAGGCTCACCTTGAACTCATGATCCTTCTGCCTCAGCCTCCTGAGCACCAGAATTACTCAGGATTTCATTAAATTACAGAATTACCTAGGAATTCATGAAAATTTATCTGAAGTCAGATTTTTTTTTAAAGGTTGGAAAGAGGAAGAGCTGCTCAGAAAAGATCGCCACTAGGAGCCCCAACCTGGGAGGAATACCTGGACAGCTTTTCAAATACAGTATGACTGCGGAATTGCCCACGTTCGATCAAGATCAAACTCACAGAAGACTCACTGAGTATCTACTGTGTTCATGCAGGGTTTTGTATTAGTCAGAGGCCATCAGGAACACCAAGTCATTTAGTCCTCCCCAAAACACTGAAACATAGTAACCAGTACTAAGACATGGATTCTTTCTGTTAAAAACCTAAGGTATGATAACCTGCACACAAGCACAGTCACACGGCAATTCTCTAGTCCCCATTCCACACTAGACTCTCCTAGCAGCAAAGTGGTCTGATGACCTAGATTTCTGCTGAAAGCCCTTGTCTTCCTGGAACCTAGCTCAGCAGAACACAAACTTCCATGTGCATAAGAATTATCCCAGGAGCTGGGTGTGGTGGTGCACACCTATAATAACAGAAGGAAAATGTGAGGCCAGTCTGGGCAACTGAGTAAGACCTATCTCAAAATAAAATTTAAAACTAGGGCTGGAGAAGTAGTTCAGTGCTTCCTTGATTCAATCCCAGTACTGCAAATAATAATTAACCCACAAGGCCACACACATACACTATGGATGCTACATTTGATGGGTGATTTAAGGGATGTTTTTCAAGATACATTTGACTTCATTTTAATCTTAGTTAAAATTTTTACTTTCCTCCCAGAATGAATAAGCTAACTCCTTCCCTTCTCCCAAAATATAAATCAGTTACAAAAATCACCACGCATGTTGCATATATGGAACAGTCTAACTAGGCTCTCCTAAGGTGGTCATATACCTCTGCTTTCATTTATTTTTCACACATTAAAAGATAAGTTGCCAAAAACTAGATGGTGCTGGGGGAGAAATGTAAATTAAACACATAACTATGAAAAGTGAGAGGCCAAGAAATTGAGTCCATCGACCATTACAAGAATAATACTAAATATATGTGTATGCAGAACTTGATGAAATTTGGTATTTACCTCTCTTACTTACTGAAGAACAAAATCACAATTCAGAAAGCCTACTGTTAAAGACTAAGGAGCTGTTAAAATATCAATTTTCCAAAATCTCAGCAGTCAGGGTCTGCCTTTTGTACCACTTCCTCAGAAGGGTCAACGGCCTCAGAGGAGCTGTTATACACCAACCTTCAAGTGGGTTTACCCAAGAGAGTACAAGGAAGCAGGTGAGCTGACAGATCGCTCCGATTATCCTGCAAAGGAAGCTGTGCAGACTAAAATAAGCCTGTCATCGTAACACATACACATTTGCTTTATAAAAGAATCTACTAGCCAGGCTACTTCTGAACATGGACGCGCAAGGGGATGGGTCTGCTGAGAAGAGCTGGTGTTTACTTGTGCACATCAGTGTGTACACACACACGCATACCACACACAATCACCACAGTCCATGCCAAATGCATTTTATGAACTCCATCAAAGAGTCTATCTCAGAAGAAAGGCAAAGTTAATTTATTCCAAGAGTAAATGAGTCACCAATTAATCAAAACTTCAATGATCAAAGATCAAACATATTTAAGTCAATAGAAACTTTAAGTGGCTCTTCATTGCTCCTTCTTGCCAGTACAATGATGAAGCAGAAAGAGCAAAGCACAAGGAGCCAGGCCATGCAGACCAGTGTAACAGGATAGACTCGAGATGATTACCAATGGTTCTCCTGCCTGAGACAAAATATGACCCTAAGCAACGCCAGCCGAAGTCCACCAGGCTTCCTCTGTTTCGAAAATAACCCAGTAGAGGCATAGGAATGTAACTTAGTGATAAAGCCCTTGCCTAGCTAGTATGCACAAGGCCTCGGGTTCAATCCCCAACAACAAGAAAAGAAGAAAAAAGCCTCAATAATTAGCAATGACAGTGAGATTGGGGGCGAGGTGTCTGTTTTTCTTTTCAAAGTAAATTTTATTGAATATAACTTACATACCACAAAGCTTTCCTATTTAAACTGTTCAATTCATTGATTCCTAGTATATTTTTGCAGAGTATTGCAACCATCACTATAATCCAATTTTAGAACATTTTTATAATTCTCAGAGGAAACCCCATACCTATTAGCAGTCCTTGTTATACTCCCCCCCAAGAAGCCACTAATCTCCCATCTTTACGGATTTATCTTTTCTGAACATTTCACATAAATTGAACCATATGATACATGGGAGCCTTTGCCTGACTTTTTTTTTTAATTTATTGGTACAATTTAGATATAGATAATGATCACATTCACCTAGGGAACTTGTACCTGTACGTCACATATCATAGTTCCTCCTTTTTTCCCATTCCCCTCCCTTTAACCCCTCTTCTCCTCCTTATTTAGAAAGTTTTGTTTCCATTTTATAGGAGAACTGGGGGGAGGGGATAGGAAAAAAAGGATAAAATGGAAACATAGCAATGTTTTCTGAAAGGACAGTAAATGACTACAACAGGAAAAACAAACCCTCTTATCTCAACTCTTATCTCAATACTAAGGATTAAACCTAAAGACTTTATGCATTCTAAGCAAGTGCTCTACCACTAAACTACATCCCCAACCCTTTTCTAATTTTATTTTGTGACAGAGTCTCACAAAGGTTGCAGGATGGCCTTGAATTTGCAGCCTCCTGGGTGGAGGAGGTTATAAGTGTGGGTTACCACATCTAGCTATACACCCAATGTTCTTAAAGATGCAATCCAAGTTGGGCGTGGTGACGCACACCCTTAATCCCAGCACTCAGGAGGGTGAGGCAAGAGGATCCTTGAGAGTTCGAGACAACCTGGGCAACAAAGTGAGCTCAAGGCCAGCCTGAACCGCACAGAGAGACCTTGTCTCAAAAAAGACACGAGAAAAGAAAGATACAATCCAAGTCTGCAAGATAACTGATCAACATTCTTCAAAACCATCATGGTGTGGAAAGACAGAAAAACTAAGGAATGGCACTAACCTGGAGGAGACTGAGATGTGATGATTTGATGCAATGTGGGATTCTGTATAAAATCCTAGACTAGACAAAGGATATTAGTAGAAAACTGGCAAAATTTGAATAAAGTCTGGTAGCTAATACCATTGTATTAATGTTAATTTTTTTAATATTAGAATCTGAAGATGCAGCTTAATCACAGAACACAAACCTAACATGTACAAGGCCCTGGGTTTAATCCCTAGGACCAAATAAATAGAAAGTAAAAATTCTGCTGTGGTTTGGGGAAGGTGGCAAAGGGAATTCTTTGCTTTTACAATTTTTTCTAAGGCAAAATATTTTTACATGAAAAGCTTTTAAAATAAACCAAAATATAAAAATTCATATAGAATATTGAAAAACAGAATAAGCTTTAGAGACCAAAATCCCTGACTCTGAAATCCATCTGTGAGTCTTGCACAAATTACTTTGATCTAACTTAGTTTCTTCATCTGTAACATGAAAACACCAACCTCAAAGAGTTATTATAGAAATTAAGGGAAATAATCTTAAGTAAAATATAATACCAGCACCATGTAGAAACACAGTAAATGGTAGCTGGTTGTGATACTAAAGAATGAAGCCCCAGGCATGGCGGCTCACACCAGTAATTCCAGCACTGGGGAGCCTAAGGCAGAAGGATCAAAGTGAGTTCAAGGCCAGCTAGACTACACATGTGAGTTCAAGGCCAGCCTGCACTAGATAGTGAGAACCTGTCTCAAAAACAAACAAAAATTAAGAATGAAGCAAGGCTAGGGGTGTAGCTCAGTGGTACAGCTTGCCTAGCATGCATGAGGTACTAGGTTTGATCTTCACTGAAAAAAATAAAAAATAAAAAGATGAAATCTTAAAAACATTCAATTTAAATAAAGATTTTTAATCTACAGCAGTGTGGTATTAGATAAGTTGCTTAACAGTTATCTGTCACCCAAAAGTATCTACATGATTAAAAATTATTAGAGCCTAATACTTCCAATACTAGCAGAACCTCAGCAGCTCATGTTTTACCAGTTCGGGAATCGGCTCTCTGACACACCCTTATATATTCTGCTATACCACAGCAGAAAAGTACCAGAGTGAATATTTACTTCTAAAAAAAAAAAGGGTATAGACTGGTCCTAAGTTCTTTAAAAGCTTTCACGGGTTTAAAATTTAAATATGAACACTGTCCCACACTATAGGTCTGCCATGTGCCCCTGAAAAAGCCTTGGTCACAAAAGTTAACCCTTCTCTTTGGCAGCAAACATAACAAGGCTATGTTTATTTATTTTCACATTCCCAGCAACAAAATGATGGATGTGTAGACTTACGATGTATCCCAATTAATAGACATATAATGAATGTGTAACTATTAGTACTTTGATAGTTAGACATCTTTCATAAACTAAGCCATCATCTGCACTAGATGTTATTAAGTGCACTTTAAAATTATTTAAATGGCATTTTAAAAAATAATTTGTCATTCAAATATGCACCTTTATTCATGCTTACTCTCCTCTTCATTACTCTAAGTAAAGATTTCTGTAGGCTACTTTCCTCAGCTTTTTATTTTCAGGTGCATGGAATAAACATAATCAATTATTATTATTTTTATTCAATAAACACTTTAAAAGGACCTACTGTGGGCCAACGTGAAGTGAGCTATATTACATGTAAGTGTATGCATTATCCAACTTAATTACCTCAAGAACTCCAGAAGATAGTTACTATTATTCTTATTTTACAGATGAGGATACTGAGGCACAGCAAAGTGAACTGGCCTTCCATGCTCATGGGGCTGGCAGTAGTTCGACCTGACGTCAGAGACCATGCTGCTCACATTTGTGCCATTCCCCTTCCTCCTGTGCCTCATCTTCCAGAACTGAGATTAGGTAGATAAAAGTGAAGAGTGATACAGCACATCGAAAAGATAAATCAACATTATGTTACACTAGGCCTGTGCTTTATCAAATCATTTATTTTGGAAAGGCAGGTTCACTCTAAATATTTCTGGAGCTCTGCAGGGAGAGATGTTGCACACATGCAAGTGTCAGATTTGCAAGGGAGAAAAGATAGTATCAGAAATGGAAACATTATTAATTACCCAATCAACTTTCTACTCTAAATGGAAATAGCCATTCATAAATCCCCTTTATGAGCTTAAGGGTAAACACTCAAGCCATTTTAGTCAGCACATTAGGCTCCCAACTAGAATAAATAACATCTGAGGTCATGTATTGAAGCAAAGAAATTATTTTAATCTGTCTATTTTATTACAGTATTCAAAGTATGGGCATGATTGTGAATTACACACTGGCTTTAGTCTGAGTTATGCAGGGCTAATGCCAGAAAAGTGAGCTTCTTTCGTTCACTGAACAAAGAATTGCTGAGTACTAACTACAATCCAAGATCTCTTTGGGTACTTGGGATACAGTTACAACAATGAAAATCCCTGGCCGTGACGCTTACACTCTCTTCAAATAACTCTTTTGCCTATAGCATACAACTGAAGAACGCTGTAGTAAGAAAAGGATTGTCTTCGCTGGCCTCATTTAGATATAAACAAAAAGATCCAGTCAATACATGGGCTTTAAATTTCATGCGAGTGAAATGTAAGAAGTTCTTTTTGCATCCAGCTCATGAAAGGCAAGCCCATTAAAAGACCTATGTAAGCTTCAAGTCTCCCCTGTTGCTATCTTCCTCTACACAACTTTGTGTTCTCTTTGGGGATGATCTTAAGTAAAAAAGGAAGGAAACAGCTCTAAGTGATGAGAGCCAAAACATACTGTCAAGTGCATTGACACTAATCACAGAAAGTACAGTTCAGCAGCTGATGAATAAACCATTTTAGGTTTCATAGCGTTCTTCCATGAAGAGTTCATTGAGAAACACTACATTCCACGAACAAAGAGTATTGTATTGTTTGTTTTCAAGGTGCCACTTCTCTTTTGAAACTATACAGCTATATTTTGCCTACGGTACCCAAAAGGCAGGTGTAAGAAGAGCAAACATTCTTCCAGTTTTAAAAATAGTAGCATACTGTAACTTGGAAAGCAACTCCTAACATACCAAAAGCCACAGATCAGTAGATTCTATTTAAAATAGAGCTTCCTCAGTTCCAAAGCAGCTTCAAATATACCACTGTGCAAAATCAGATCAAATGCTTCCCAGAGATCCTGCCAAGTGCTTTTCTTAAAAAAAAAGAAAAACATAAAAGATGCAAAGAGAAATAAAACTATATTTGGCCAAAAAGGTAATTCTTACTACCTTAGGCATATAAAAAGTGCCTGCTTATCAAACTGCTACACTTCTCATTCTTATAACAACCTTAAGAGGTAGAGATGGGCTAGATGGCATTACCATTTCACAGATGAGAAAACAAGACTGTGTTATACTTGTGTGTGTAGCTCACTGTATAAGAGCTCCCAGTCACGCAAGCCAGTGGGCACAGGGCCACAGAGGAAAAGGAGCATCCTCTTCTAACTTGCATAAAAAGTTCCATTTACTTTCTGCTACTGCCGTGCACTGTGAGCTCATGGAGCAGACCTGCTAAGTGATGTCTTTTCAGATTTGCACAAAGGACACAGTATGGGCTGGTGAAAAGGATTTCTCACAGTAACCCACCCTAACAGTAAGCACATAGTGACTCAAACCTAGGTCTACTGACTTCTGGTTCTTGGCTTCAAGTAACATAAAGTGAAAAACTCACAGCAAATAGATGCACTGACAACACAGAGTCATGGAGCTCCTCCCAGGCAATCTCTTTGTGAAGAACTGCTTTATGAACGAATACAAAGAATGGAAGTATAGTGTCATCCATGTTGTTAACGCTGTCCCGCTGTTAGATATTTAGACAAATGTTTGCCTCCTATTTCCTCAGCCTTGCCTTCTAAAATGCCCTCAGTTCTTACTCACTGTGAGCCAGGCATTTGGCTAAGGATCTGATAAACATTATGCAAGACCCCACACACCTGTCATCTCAGCACTCACACTAAAGCAGGAGAATTATGAGTGCAGAGGACACAGAGAAACTCTGATGGGGGTGGGAGCTGTTAAATGGAAGGAAGAGAAGGAAGAAAGGAGGGAAGCAAAAAATGAAGAAAGAGGGTAAAAGGGGAAGAGAGGGAAGGAAGGATGGAAGGGAGGGAGGGGAATTATACCAGATCCTAACTAAAGACAGTCACATAAATGACCAGAACTATTCCATGCAGCAACCAAACAAAAAATAAATAAATAATTCAATCACATGAGCTCAGTCAACCCACAGCCTCTTGAGAGTCAAAAGCCTGTTATTGATTTAAGTCACTTCCTTTTGGAGTGATCTGTTACATGCCAATGGATAACTGAAACATTCTAGGTTCTCACCCTAACACACACCAAAGCTATACCTTTGTATCAGACTCAGCGAATTCACTCAAATGAACAGTCCCTGAGACATCAAACAAAAGAGACTGAGATAAGAGAAAAAACACGGAAGAGTTGATTCTGAAAGATTTTACCCCCTCAATTATCATCTGAGTGCCCATGATGTGCAAAGCTGCACAGCTTAGTGTAAGGATGGAACAAGACATGTATAGAAGTGACTGCCTAACCCCGCAGATGCTCCATGAGTGCCCTGAGTTCTGAGAAGGCAGAGATTGCCTCTCCGAGATGACAATCCAGAAAAGCTTTCAAAGGAGCAATGCTGCCATAGTTCAGATGCTGAATGCTCCCAAAGACTCATGTGTTAAAGCCATGGTCCCCAGGGCAGGGCCTTTTGGAGAGGTGGAGGCCCTTAGGTCATTGGGGGTGTGCTCTTGAAGGCGACTGTACGTCTCTAGCCCTCTCCTCACTCTTCTCCTGGGTCAGATGTAAGTGGTTCGGCTCCACTCTGTGCTCCCACCACACTGTGCTGCCTCATCACAGGCCCAAAGCAACAAGTCCAATTTACCATGGATCCAAACCTACAAGCCAAAATAAACCCTTTCTCTTTACAAGCTGAAAAGGTGATTGTTGCAGTTTATGTCTAGATGTCCCCCTAAAGACGCATGTGATCACAGGTGGAACCCCTGGGAGATAACTGAATTATAAGGGCATTGTAGCTAACTTGCTGCTAGGAAGCAGGGCCTGGTCACACCAGAAGATTATCTTCTTTCCTGATTCCTCCTTTGGCTCTGCCTGCCCACTGCCATGAGGTGAGCAGCTCTCCTCCGCCATTCCTCTCTGCCATGCTGTTCTGCCTGCAGACAGCTAACTACAGACAGAAACGTGAACCAACATAAATCTCTCCTTCATTAAGTTGTGGGTGTCAGGCATTTTGTCCTAGCAATAAGGGAAGTAACTAAAACAATGACATTTCATTTTCACAATGGTAAGCTAACACAAGTGGCACTGGAGAATCCACAATCCAAACTGCAGTGTCCAAACAAATAGTGATCATTGGCTATTCTTTTTATTCATAACTCTGTCTTTCCATAATTCATTTGTTCATTTACCATTCTAGATATGGGGTCAAGGAACAGTAACAGCAAGCTGACATTCCTTCAAGAAAAGAAAAGAAAAGATCTCCATAACAACACCATGTTAACAGCATCCTACCCACTCCTCCATGACCTGGGTCACCATCTGTAACAGAGGCCAAGCTTTGTCAAAAAGAAGAAGAGGAGGAGGAGCAGGAGGAGGAGGAGAGGAGAGAGGAGAAAGGAAGAAGAGGAAGAGGAAGAAGAGGAGGAGGAGAAAGAAGAAGACAGAGAAAAAGAAGAAGAGAGAAACTCCATCTTTCCAGCACTTCCCTTCATTTGGCTTCTGGGTTGAATGCATCTTACTGTGCAGCAGCTGCTGCCCTAGACAAGTTGCAGCTTCTGCAGCTTTTGCTCAAGAACACAAAAGCTGCGGGCTGCCATGCCTCATGGCTGTAATCCCAGTACTTTGCAAGGCTGAGGCAGGGAGGAGCAGATTCCAGCACAGTAATTTACCAAGATCCCGACTTAAAATAAAAATAAAGATAACGATAAAACTAATTATTATTACTATCAAAAAGGGCTGAGGATATGCAAAGGTCCTGGGTTCAATGTCCCATACCCCACACACACACACACACCCCGAATGTGAAAGATAAAAGGGAATTTAAAAGATCTTCTGGCACAACATCCTCATTTTATAGATACAAAGTCCTAGCAGGAAGATTCTGGAGTAGTGTCACCCAGAACTAACTAAACGCATAATCCGACTAGAGTCAGAGGACCACTTCCCAGGACTGGGTACAGGCAAGTTTTCAAAGGATTTCCCTCGTTCCTGTGAGCACCAGCCTCAGCCCTAGGAACAAGTCTCGGGCTGAAAGAGAGCCGCTGGGATCATGCGCAGGGTTCTCGATCGCAACAGTACAAACAGTAACATTTGAAAGCCCTTTACCCACCCTGTCGCTGTGACAAGCACTTTACACACATTCAGCATCTCCTTTGGATCCTCACAGCCCGATGCGTTGGCTTCACTGCCATTACTTCCCCATTTTACAGACTACGACTCGAGGACGCCCCGAGGGCGCAGCACCTGCCCGACCCCCCAGCCCCGTCCCAGGGCTCTGCCCCATCCTCCACGGCCGCCTGCCTCCCAGGAACCCGGCGCCGCATCTCCGCGCGGGCAGAGCCCAGGGTCCCCGGGCGGGGAGGCCGGGGCAGTAAGTACCTTTCGCAGGAAGCTGGCGACCACCTGCTCGAAGGGGTACTTGTACACCTGGTGCACGTCCACCGTGACGCCCATGCCCGCGCCCGCCGCGCCTGCGCCAGCTCCGGGCTGCAACTCCGCGGGCCCGCGGGCATCCGCGCCCCGGCCGTCTCGGGGGTGTGGGCTTTTCCGCTCCTTTTTCAAACTTTGGAAACTTTATTGTTCACTCAAAAAGACAGACAGAAGGTGGCGCCCGCTGTAGGGCGCCCCCTGAGCGGCCGCAGCCCCAGAGCCCCGCCCCGGGAGGGGTCACCGTCCCTCACCGCCCCGCCACGCCCGGCCCCACACCCAGCTGCTCTCGGACCTCGGGGTGGAGCTTTTCGGTAGGCACTGCCCGGAATCCTAAAGTAATAAAGTTTAGGGTGGTAATATGACCCTCCTCGGTGTTGCTTTGTCTGGTGTGGCAGCAGCCAAACAACTGAGCTACCTACAGGGCCGGGACAGCTGCCCGGGGCTTGGGGTTTGGGTATTTAGCACGACGAAAAGTGCACGTACTCCCAGAGGTGTCTAGGAATTAAAGAACTCGGCTTTCCAACTCTGCAGGGAAGTTCTCTTTGTTCACTAAAGATTAAACATCCGCGACCAAGGAGCAAAAAGATAGAAAAAGAATCTTGAGTATTATTTACTACAACTAAGGCTGTTACCAAATAAGCAAGTTGATCTTTTTTTTTTTCAGTAAGTTATTCATCATGTTTCTGAGTACATACTGTTTGTCAAGCACTGTGGATTCGACAAAGCTTAAATTCGATCCCTGCCACCAGCTAGAACGAATACACCAAGTTGCTCAGCACCCGGTGGACGAGGCAGGAAAGTAAAAAGGAAGAGTTAACTCACAGGGCAAAGGTCACGGCTTTAGCTAGCCTGAATAGGGACATTCTCTGAGGTAGTGACGTCTGTACTTGCTTTGCCATGCATAGTCAGAGAGGTCTGACAAAACCCTGCCTTAGGTAAGTCTCCTCTTTTTTTCCTTTTTTCTTTTTTTAATGCAGCACCACAACCTCACTCCTGCCAGACAAGCGCTTAAACCATTGAGTCAAACTCCCAGCCTTAGTTTTTTGAGGCAGGATCGCACAATGTAGCTCAGGCCGGCCTCGAACTCACAACGCTCCTCCTACCTCAGTCTCCCAAATGCTGGGATTAAAGGCGTGTGCCACCACTCCCGGCTAGTCTCCTCTTTAATAGTCACTCAAGCAACCGAAAAAGACCACAGGAAAATATGCATCCATCGCGACAGGCCACTTCTTAAATTCACAACCACTAACCTCTAGGGACCTTTCAATGGTGCCAGGCCACTGCTCTAGTAAAATACTAAATTTTTCTTATCCATCTATTCTCCCCACACTGTTCTCACCTCCGAACTCCAACGCTTCATTTCTCAGACTTATTCTCAGGTGATTACTTTGCTTCCTTTTTCTCTTGGTAAATGGAAAACATTCTTCACCAAGGGTCAAATTCCCTGCCTTCCCGCCTGGTCCTCTGAGTGAACTGTCAGCACTAAACTAGGGATGGCCTCTCCACTTGCCTACCCAATCCACAGATGAGCTGACAAATGCTTAGCAAACACCTCTCCTCTGAACACCCACTCAAAACACATTTCTAAGGGATGCTAATTAATATGGTGCAAATACTCCTACCATGTTTAAAGCAGCCAATGTGACATCACTATGTAGTTGGGAGTAGAAGCTCAGGAGTACATTATATAGTATTTCCACCATCCACATACAATAGACATTAAAAAAAAACATAAGATTGCTGGTATGGAAAAATGTAGCGATGCAATTACAGTGGAATGAGTTTTGATATTTACTATATTTTAAAATGTAATTTATCAATTACACATTTATATAATTTAATTTTTAGTAATAGCTGTGTTTAACAACCAGTTCAGTCACATCACTAGAAGCTTCTATCCTTCGTTGTTCAAGGATATCCCTCTAACAATATCCCTCCTCTTTCTTGTATCATCAGCATTTACTTCTTCTGGGTCACTCCAACCAGCACATGAGTACGTTGTGATTTCTTTCATCTGCTCCATTTCTGCTCCTTGGAAATGTGGCTTGTAATCTCTAGAACTCATTCCAATCAGTTTTAGCCCCCACCTCTCCACTGAACTACTGAGTCAAGGTCACCAATGACCAAATTGCTAAATCCAAGAGTTAATTTTTAATCCTCACTTTACGAAAGCTACTGGCAGCATTTCCTTGAAATATTTATTGAGTGAAGACTGGAATAAAGAATCAAGTGCCAAACTCCTACATGTGTTGAATGTATGTCCAAAACAACTCCATGGTACTACCAACCCTTCCTTACAGGAAACCCAGAGTCTCCCCCAGGAGCCTACACAGGCCTCAAAAGAAAAGAATTTGCCTGTAAGAATTTACGGTTTTGTTCAGGATCAGAAAATGATACCCCCCAGTCATTTTTCGGCATGTTGAAGAATGTAAAAGAAATTACAAGTTCATGGAAGCAGTCTCAATGCCAGGCACCATGGTATATGCCTATAATCCCTGCTACTCGGAAGGTTTAAGCAGGAGGATCTCAAGTTCCAGGTCAGCCTGGACAATTTAGAGAAACCCTGTCTCAAAATAAATGTGAAAAGGGTGGAAAATCTAGCTGAGTGATAGAGATTTTGCTTAGCACATGTCAGGCCCTGGGTTCAGATCTGTTTTGCTGCCCCCCCCAACTCCAAAAAAAGTGGAAAAGAGAACAAGCAGACTCAGTATCAACACAATGCTTTACTATTAAAAAAAAAAAAAAACCCTCTCCTCTGAACAACTATGTGAAGTTTGGAGAAGATACAGAGACATTGGAGAAGCACAGTTGCCTCCAGTCCCCGCCCTGAGCTTTCATCAACCAAGCTCATAAAGCAATAAAAGACCGCCCCATATATCAACACCACAGGATGGACTTCTGCTTCATTCACTGCTTCAAGAAGAATCATTTATAATCCATTTTCTGCTCTGTAGGCCTAGTGGACTTTGACCCAGGCCACTGTGTTTCTCCAAGCCCGTTGAATCCCCCCCAATCGTTAATATTCCTTAAAAATACCTTACATTACCCATTCTCTTCCTCTCCTGTGGAAAAGTGGCATATGCTCTTGAAGCATATTAGGATGATGGGTAGTCACAGTGCTGTGCGTTTTTTCCCCCTTTTGCATGCTAATAAATTTGTGTGCCCCTTTTCCTTTCTTTTTAATTAATTTAATTGGCACCCTTTTGACACACATAATGATCACATTCATTATAGGGAATACGTACCTGTACGTATTGTATGTACATATTCTTATTCTTCTCCCTTCCCTTCAATCCTTCTTCACCTCACCCTTTACAAAAATTTGCATTTAATTTTTCTTGATGCTGTTGTGAAAGGTGTAGTCTCTCTAATTTCTCACCCAGTGAGTTTGTTATTTGTGTTGAGGAATGCTACGGATTTTGAGGAACTGATTTTGTATCCTACTACGCTACTGAATTTGGTTATTAAATCTAGTGGTCTTTGGTGTAGTTTTTTTGAAGGTTTTCTATGTAGAGCATCATTATCTGCAAATAATGATAATTTAATTTCTTCCTTTCCTATCTTTATTCCATTTGTTTCTTTCTCTTGTCTAATTGCTCTGACTAGTGTTTCCAGAATTATTTTGAACAGGAATGGTGACAGTGGGCATCCTTGATTTGTTCCTGGTTTTGGAGTGAAAGCTTCCAGCTTTTGACAATTGATTATAATGTTGGTTGTTGGTTTGTAATAGATGGATTTTATCAGATTGAGATAAAGACATTCTATTTCAGTTTTCTGTTTTTTTTTTTTTCCATCATGAATGAGTGTTGGACTTTGTCAAGTGCTTTTTCTGTATCTATTGAGATGATCATATGGCTTTTGTCCTTAGTTCTGTTAATGTAGTGTATCACATTTATTGATTTGCATATGTTGAACCATCTCTGCACACCTGGGATGAATCCTAGTTGGTCATGGTAAATGATCTTCTTGATGATCTGCTGCATTCTGTTTGCCAGTATCTTACTGAGGGTTTTTGCATCTCTATTCATTAGGGAGCCTGACCTGTAGTTCTCTTTTTAGTTGGATCCTTCTCTGGTTCTGGTCTTAGGATAATGCTTGCTTCTAGGAATGAGTTTGGGACTGTGGCTTTCTTTGCGATTTCATTAAAGAGTTTGAGGAGTAGTGGTATTAGATATGTTCTAAAGATCTTGTAGAATTCAGTAATGAATCCTTCCGGACTTGGAATTTTCTTTCTTGATAGTTTTTTAATTACTTGTTCAATTTCATTAACTGATATTGGGTTATTTAGAATTTTTTTTTCTTCTTGATTCAACTTTGGTAGTTTTTATCTAGGAATCTATCCCTTTTATCTGAGTTTTTGATCTTATTAGAAATCAGGTTCTAAGCCAGGCGTGGTGGCGCACGCCTTTAATCCCAGCACTCGGGAGGCTGAGGTAGGCGGAGCGTTATGAGTTCAAGGCCGGCTTGGGCCACAACGTAAGCACAACGCCGGCCTGAGCTACATAGTGCGACCCTGCCTCAAAAAAACCAGGGCCGGGAGTTTGGCTCAGCAGCTTAAGCGCCTGTCTGGCAGGTGCGAGGCTGTGAGTTCGATCACCGGTGCCGCAAAAAAAAAAAAAAAAAAAAAAAAAAAATCAGGTTCTAAAAGTAGATATTGACAGTCTTCTGGATTTCTGCAGGATTCATTGTGATTTTGCCCTTCTTATTCCTAGTTGCATGGGTTTCAGTGTTTTCTTCCCCTTTTTTGAAGTGTTATCTACTTTATTTAATCTTTCAAAGAACCAACTCTTTGATTCATTGATTCTTTCTATTGTTTTCTTAGCCTCAACTGCATTAAGTTCTGCTCTGGTCTTTATAATTACCTCGCTTGTATGCACTTTGGGTTTAACTTGCTCTTCTTTTTCTAGAAGCTTAAGCTTCAACTTTAGGTTATTTATTTGCACTCACTCTTTTCTATTTTTATGTTACAATTCACAATTGTAAATTTCCCTTATGCAAATCCTTTCATTTTGTCCCATATGTTCCAGTATGTTGTATTGGCATTATCATTTAATTGTAGAGACTATCTAATTTCTTCTATAATTTAGTGTGACCCATTGGTTGTTCAAGAGGGTATTATTCAATTTGCACTGTTTATGTAGTTTTTGTGGTTCCTGTTGGGGACTGAAAATTCACAATGACTAATTTTGCATATTTTCCTATGGGATAAAAGGGAGGTTTGGGATTATTGGTACCACCCATCTGAGATTTCCCATTGACTTTTCTAAGCAAAAGATCATCTACACCTTCTTGAGTCATCCCAGGATTATACTCCAGGGCAAGATCTTTCTTAGCATATGATCATCTAGGCCCCCTTGAATCTGAGTCTTCTGATGAATTGTAATCCTTTACTAGCCCCACCTGTCACTATACACCTAATAAATAGTGGCTGCTTTAGGAGTGAAGGAGGTCTAATCCAGCGACATTGACTTCCAAGCCATTGATGGAATACCATACTTGTCTGTTTTTTATCTTTCTCTACAAATTCTTAAGACAGACAATCAGGACTCTTGGCCGGGCTCCTGATAGTTTCTGTTGCCATTGATTTCCATCTTCATTTCACTATAATCTGATAGTATGCATGAGATAATTTCAATTCTTTTTCATTTACTTAAGTATGTTCTGTGGAATAGTACATGGTCTATTTTGGAGAAAGTCCCATGTGCATCTGAGAAAAATGTGTGTTCTGTTATTACAGGGTAGAACACTGCAGATATCTACTGAGTACCTTTGTTCAAAGACTTGGTTCAGCTCTGATATTTGTTTTGTTTTGTTGTTTGTTTGTTTGTTTGTTTGTTTTGCCTAGTTGATCTGTCTGTTTGTGACAGTGAGATACTTTGGTCCCCAATTATGATTGTATTAGTGCTTATCTGACTCTTCATATCCATTAATGTTTCTTTATGTATTTCAATGAGCTAGTAATTGCTGCATATATATTTATGATTATTATCTCTTGCTCTTGGGTTGTTCCATTAACAAGTATGTAGTGACCTTCTTTATCTCTTCTGTAGTCTTGGCTTCAAATCCACTTTGTCTGCTAATGCAATAGCTACCCCTGCTTTTTTCCACATTCTTGTCACATGCAGAATTGTTTTTCAATCTTTCACTTTCAATCTATGAATTTCTTTTTTTAGTTAAGTATGTTTCTTATATGCAGCATGTTATTGGATCTTGTTTCTTGATCCATTCAGCCAATCTATTTCTTTTGATTGGTGAATTGAGACTATTTACAGTTAATGGTTATAATTTATATGTATTAACTTAATCTTTGTCATATTATTTTCCTATTGTTAGTTCCCTTTCTTTCCCCCACTGTTCAATTGCTTGCCTTACCTAGTGGATTCAATCTATTGTGATTCATGGAATTGTCTTCACTGTTTTCCTAGGATATCTTTCAGAACCTTTCTTGGAGTACTGGGTTGGTGGTCATGAATTTCTTAAAGTGCTATTTATCATGGAAGTATCTTATTTCTGTATCGATTTTGAAAGATAATTTTATGGGGTACATCAATCTGGGTTGCAGGTTGTTTTCTTTTAGGGCTCGAAATTCTTCATTCCAAGCTCTCCTTGACTTAAGGATTTGTGTTGAGAAGTCTGATGTGATTCTGATGAGTTTTTCTTTATAGGTAGTTTGTTTCTTTTCTCTAACAGTTTTTAATATTCTGTTCTTGTGTTGAGTTTCTGGAATCTTGACTATTATATGCCTTGGTATTTTTTTTCTAAGCATGGCTAATTAGATTTCTATATACCTCACTTTTCTGTGTGCCAATTATTTTTCCATACTTACAAGTTTTCTGCTATTACTTATATAAACCAGTTTTGGGTTTATTTTTTACTTTTTTCTGTACTCTGATTTTTTCATTGATTCCAGTTAATCCTATATTATTCTTCTTGTATCATCTAGCAGCTATTGGATTGATTTGTCATGGTTCCTTGATATTTTCAAGAAATCTTTCAGGGGCCAGGGTTATAGATCAGTGGCACAAGCCTCTGACTGGCAAGTACAAGGTCCTGAGTTTAATTCCTGGTATCAAAAACAAAAGTCATTTGATTATCCCTAACTGTAACCCTGTCTATCTTCACATGATATGCTATCTATGCTATCACGCACATTGGTTGATTCCACTGCATATACTTTTAATAGAATCTTTAATCTCCTGGATATCTATTTGAGTCTGTTTATAGATTTAAATCTGTTTGAATCTATTTATAGAACCTCTTTCTTACATTGAGCATTCATAGTTTCCATCACTTTTCTAAGCTCCTATTTTTTTTTTTTTAATCTGTATCTACTCTAGATTCACTAACCATATCTTTCATTATGGTCACCATCTCTTTAGTTATCTATATAATTTTTCTGACTCATTTTTTTCTAGAGACTCATCCATCTCCCTTGTTTCCTCTGCTGCTACTATTTCAGAAAGTTCAGCTGAGCGACTTGATTTCTTCACTCCAAAGTCCCCTGAATTTGCCTTGGGCAAGCTGGGTATCTAAGGTTGCATTTTACTTTCATATTTTTACATTTTCTATTTTTAAAATTTGTTTTCTGCATTGATGCTTGTAAATTACTTATGGTAGGTAGCTTTTTTACTGCTATTGAGATTTCTTTAGGAAATGACTGCTTTTCAGAGATGTTTTCTAGGTTTAGTGGCTTTTGGCCTTTGAGTGCCCCAAGACCCTGTCTCTTCAATTTATCAGGGATGAGAGATCGCTGCCTATTTGTCCCACTACACAGTTCTTTGCTACTGGAGTATGATAATGTTTATGACCTCCAGACAATCTCAGTATTGGCATGCAAGGAAAAACAATTGATCACAGTTATGTCACCTTGGCTCAAGTAGTATGATCAGATAAAACATTCATCAAGCCCAGTCTATAAAATACAAACTGTGTTGGGCCAGGGATTTAGCTCAGCGACACAAGCACCTGACTGGCAAGCACGAGGTCCTGAGTTTGATCTCTGGTACCAAAAAAATAAATAAAATAAAATAAAATGAAATAAAATACAAACTGTGATAACTGTTAATTTCCACTTTAAATTGTAGGTACACAATATATTTATATAACAAAATCTATTACAAATCAGATAATTGTATAAATATCCTCTCAACAGAGCAATTTTACCCTCAGGAGAGAAAATATAAAATGAATAAGAGGAAAAAAGAGAGAAATAAAAGAAGCAAAAGATTAGAATCAAGGCTAAATGACAGAGGAAGATTACCCAAGCTTTGGGAAACTAAGAAGAAGACAGGAGGGAGAGAAAGAAGGAAAAAACAAAAATAAGAACAAGTAAAATAACAAAACTAAAACAATGTTTGCACTCATGAGAAAAAGAAAAACAGTCAGAAAAGAAAAAAGCAAATGAATAACAACCAAAAAATGAGATTTCTCTCTTATTTTAACCCTGTGGTTATCTTCTGGCATCTACAGTTTTGTGGTAGTGTCCAATGCAGAGTGCCTCTCTGCTGTAACTGGTAAACAAAGACTGCAGACAGCCCAGATCAATGCTGGATGATTCCAGTAAGCCTCCAGTAGGATAGGGAAGGGTGCTGATTCTAGAGCTTTCAACTCCACAGAAGTTCAGGCTGATCTGGCTGGTGGTTGTGGCATGCAAGCTGAATGGTTCAGCCTACCGCATTCTGGATGTCTCTTGACAACCTGACCTTAGCTCCCTGACCCTAAATATTTCTCCCAGTGTCCTTTATTCAGTCACTTTAGAATGTCAATGCTGGAAGCCCCAAGCTGAAGCTAACTCATGGCTGTTCCAAGTCTAGGGTTTAGTTTACCATCCCTAAAATGGAACCTGGTCAGGTACCTTCTTCAGCAGACACAGCAGTCCCTTGGACTCGAGTCACTTACTAGCTCTTGTAGCACCTAGCATCCACTGCTGAGATCCACTGCTTTGTTTCTCCCTGGATGCCTCTGGAGTCAATCAGCACTCTCACTGTATCTCTAGATTCGAGCCTCCTGTCTCACACCACTAGCTGGGTGCTGGAGAGAAAGTGCAGTTTGTCGCTTCCTTTTTCTTTGTTGAGGTCTGTCTCTTCTTCACTTTCTCTGTGGGCTCCAATTTTCCCTTCAGATCCTTCCCCGTCCAGGGGAACCACCTCCTTCCTTGTTTTCTTCCCCTAGTTGTTATATTGCAAATCTTAGATGGGTTGATTTGTTACTATTTCCCCCGAGGGAGAGGACAGGAGCTATGAAACTAATTTCTTTTGTTTTGCAGTTGTGGGATTTAACTACTCAGGGACTTGAGTGTGGAAATTTGCTGGCCAGTATTAGAAGCTCGTGACCTTACTTGCTCCTTAAAATATTAAGTACCTTGCCAAAGAGTTTTTGAAAGATCTCAAGTACCTTTTGTGTCTTCAAAGTGAGGCACAGTGATTTGAACATAGTAAACACCCAATACATTTTAGTCGAATGAATGAATAAGTGATTCATACTTATGAAACTGGGAGGCATAAACTGACAGAGAATTCTTACTCTTTCCCTCTCTTCTTTCTACTTTTCTCACCTTTCTGGTGATTAGATTGCTTCTTCTGACTGTCCTGAACATCACTTTTATTGTGTGTGTCTGTGTGTGTGTGTGTGTGTATGTGTGTGTTTATCTTTGTATAGTACTGGGGATTGAATCCAGGGGTCTCTGAGCTACCTCCCCAGTCTTTTTTATTTGATTTTATTTTTAGTTTAGTTTTTGGGGTTTTTTTGGTGGGTTTTTTTGTTTTTTTGTTTTTTTGTTGCTGTTGTTGTTGATAAGAGTAGAAAGAGTTTATTGAGAGAAACAAGAGGACCTGGAAAGTGGGTTTCCCACTGACTCTGCTTCTCTAGTGTGTTTTATTGAGCAAGACCATGAGGTGAGATGGGTTTAAGGTGAGACAAAACTATGATAAACTAGTAAGATTACGAGTATAGTCTCTTATATAACATTGATCCAATGGGAAATCATATGATGGGTGTGAGGTGGGACTATTTTTAGTTTGAGAAACAGTATCACTAAGTTCCCCAGGCAGACTTCAAACTTTGGATACGATTGCTTCAGCCTCCTGAGTAGCTGTGATCATAGGTGTGCACTCTAGACCCAGCTATCATTGAATTTCTTTATCCAGTCTTAAAACTGTCTATATATGTAAATTTTCCTCTGTACTGCGTGGATCTCAAGACTGGGAAGAAGTGTATGTTAGTCATTCTTCTCTATGGAGTACTTAATATGATAGCTGACACACAGTACACATTTAATAATATTATAAATGTACTTAATATACGGAATGGTCTTGAGCAATATCCTTCCTGACCCTGCTGTACCTTAGTCCCTCCATCAAATCACAGAGGACCAAGATTATCTTTAAATTTCCTTCCGGTATCCTGGAATTTCAGACAATGGTTAGATTTGCAGGCAGGGTAAACAACAAGGATAATTCCTGGGATCAGGATATTAAATGAGAATTGACAGTTGAATGAGAATGTGTCAGACCTGTAGCATCATTGAGCTCAACTTCCCTTACTTAAGAGAAAGATCGATCATAGACTCAAAGGAAATTCAGAAGTTTCAGTTTAGCAGAGAGGAAATACTTTAGGGCAAGAGCAGGCCAATCATCAAATCATTCAAAATATCACAGAGATCCTAAAAGGTCTCTCAAACTCCAAATACTAGAGAAAGTATTTGTGCTTTGACAAGTAAGTATTAGTGCTGAGGAGAAAAAAATAAGGCAGGGAGAAGCATAATGATTGGTGACAGGGTAGTGGGGAAAAAGATAGTATAAAAATTTTAGAAAATAAAAATATTTTTAAAAAGAAACAAAATGAGAAGTGACACTTAAGTAGAAAAGTTAAAGGAAGAACAGGACCAAGTCATGCTTGTATTGGGAAATAATTATTCTGGTGGGAGAATATTTCAGGTTCAAAGATCCTAAGACAGGCACTTTCCTGGTGTGTTTGAAAACTGTGATGAAGCCAGTGTGCCTGGAGCTGAGTACTGGGAGGTAAAGTTAGGAAACAAGAAAGCAGGTCCCATGGGATCTTCAAGTTGAATTTGTGTGAGATGAAAAACTATTAGGAGTTTTGATCTGATAGGGAAATTCAAATTTTCCCTCTGAAGGTTTAAATGGAGTCTTCTGAAACTGACAATAGACAGATTAACAGGAGAAACAGGACACAAATTTCATTACTGTGCCTAAGCATAGGAGCCATGTTGAAGTTAGGACTCCAATGTCCTCTTGGGGGACATGGTTTAACCCCACAACACCAGACATAAGTGAATGGAGATAGTAGTGAAGAAAGACACTGGTGGCTCCAGATCTCCAGGTCTTCAGTTCTAGACCCAAATTCCATGCATTACCCTGTTTCTTGTAGCCTTTTGCAGATTCTCTGAGTTTCATCGGAATGTTTACAGTAAATCTCCTTTGGTGTTTAACTTGCGTTTTCGGTCTCTTTGAACTGAGACTCCTGTTTATGGTCTCTTTGAACTGAGACTCCTATCTAATATGATATGTAAGAAAAATGACCTATTGTAAATTTATATGTCGAAAGAAAGGAAATTAAAAGCTCTTTATTTCTCAGTTGCTTTGTATCTCCTAATCAACCCAGGTCCTAAGACCTTTGAGTTGAGCTGTCTTTTTCATTTTTATTTTCAACTCTTTGTTTTTGTCTGGACTGGCTAAAAAAAGAAAAAGAAAAGAAAGAAATTTGGTCAATTTTTTTGTTTGGTAAATTACATCTTTTAAGGCCAATTCACCTCATACTGTAAGTACAAAAGGAGAAGTTTTCTTGTTTAAAGCAGTAGCAATTAATGACATGTATTTTAAAAGCATCTATTTAAGAAGCTTTCAGTCCGGAAAGACCAATTTTAAAAGTCAGATTGCACATCAGACTGAAGGCCAGAAATTACTGAAGGGCACTTTTGATCATTTTATAGATAATGACAGAACCAAAAGCACGGAGACTCATACATGCTAAAACCTTACTCAACCTACCACTGAGCTACATCCCAGTCCATTAAAGTAAGTGATTTTAACAAGCTCTTTTTCTTTTCCTATTTTTTTTTTTTTTTGACAGGGCAAGGGATGGAACCCAGGAGTTTATGCATGCTAGAAAAGCACTCTACCACAGATCTGCACCCTGAGTTCCCCCACATTTTTTCCTCAGGGAAGAAAGTAAAGTCCTGGAGAGTAGAATGGCAGGAGAGGGGGAGAGAAGGGAAGCAGGCAACTATGGAAGGACCCAGGGCAAAGGAAGAATTAGTAGTTACATTGGAACAATAACTTTGACTACCCATTACACTCTTTTTCCTCAAAGCACTGATTGATAAGAATGACTGAAATGGGATTATTAGTCAACGAATTACTACTCCCAAATTATGACAGATATCAAATGATAAGTCTGTTTCCAAATCCACATGCTGCCAAAGGGCTTTACATATACTGTCAACCTTTGAAACAGTCTGAGGAGGCGAATATTTACCTCAGATTAGACTCCCTGGAAAGAGACTACGAGTCATGGGGTTTACATGCAGGAATACTGGGGGTGCTTTAAGGAGATCCATCCATGGGGATGTGAAGAAATGTAGGATGTAGCAGAGATATAATCTGCTCCCAAATTTGTTTGCATTGGAGGCCTCAGCCAATGTTATGGGAAACTCTGGAGCTGAGTGGTCCCCATGAAAGCAAGGGGATGGGTGGGCGAGTCCCCTGTGGTGAAGGACAAGTCTCAGTAAGCTGTACGGGTTTGAGGCAGATGAAGAACGCTGGCCCCACAAGGACGGTGTGAGCATAGCACTACCGCGCTATCACCACGATCACCCACAGTTTACAGGTAAATAAACTAAAGCATGGAGAGGCTAATTGACTCTTCCAAAAGGACAATAATCTGGTTTCCTCAATTTTTTGTCTGCAAAGATATAGCCTAATAAGTGCAAAGAAGAAGAAAACTGAAATGATTTGAGGCCAGAACACACAAACTTTCAAATTAAAGTCATTGTTTTATCTAAAGAAAGGCTGAACTGTTCAAAACAATGTTGGTGACATATGAAATCATGAGAAACAAAAATTTGAAAAGTAGGTGTTGATGCTGAAGAAATTACCCCCAGAAATAGAAGATTCATGTAAAGACTTTAAGTAATCCTTTCATCACTGAAGGAAAAAAATTCCCTTTCCTAAAATGTTCATCTCATGATAATCCACAAGCAACTATGTATTCCCACCTTGATCAGCTCCCCAAACAGATTGATCTTATCAAAAGAACATTTTTAATTGGCATGGTTGTGATGTTTTAGAATAAAATGGTTTCTGTTTTTACTTTAGCTCCTAATAGTTTGAGTGACTATTGTGTATGATAATTATGCATTCGTTGTGTGAACAAGGTTCCCCTGAACCTATCACCAACTTACATACCCTCTCCTAATTAGAGGTAAGACAAAGTAAATGCTAAGCATAAAAGTTTAAGCATTAATTCCAAGAATGTAGCAAATTTTTGTATGTGATCCGTACCATAGTATCATCTTTACAAGAGGACAGGCACAACAGTCTTGTTTTTCTTTACTATAGTTGCTTCCCATGTTGTGACATAGGGTGACCAAGAGACAAGGCCAGCCTATAGTTTTTGCATGAAGTAACATTCCATTGATATTCTCAGAATTACCTTGGGCAATCCACTGAGCAATTATGAAAGTGTGGAGAGATCATTCTTAGCCCCCCTAAAATGCGCATTAGGCCATTAACAGCTGCTTCCCTAACCTCACGTCTGGAATCAAGAAGAAGCCTACATGGGAATTTCTTGGCACAAATCTTAAAAGTAGATTCATCCACCATATGTGATGTCAATGAGCCAAAAGGTGCACATGACCTTGGAATGATGAAAGTCATAGTTTGTAATAACAAGGGAACTTCAGAAGAAAGGGCCTCCCCTTTAGCAGTCCTAGGACTAGATAGAGTTAACAAAAGAGAAGGCAATTAAACAAGAAAAACAAAAAAACTGGTAGTGCTAGCTCCTGGGATAAGTATTTCTAGGATTCACAGGCTTATGTATAGTAAAAATATGATTCTTTGGTGGCTCTATTTACTTATTATTTTTTTTATTTAAGTGAAGAAAAGAAAAAAAAGACATATATAACAAAGACAACAAGCAAAAGAGACAAACAAACGACTAGAGTAAATACACAACAGTAACATTGCAGGTTTACAAAACCGGATGATAGAAACTTGACAATGGTTGCAATATTGCGTATCATTATCTTTAAAATGGTTACTAACATTAACAGATATAGACATGCAAAATTGATCAAATCATATGAGTATTAATTTTTCTTTCTCAATAATGAATACATTCAACAGTGTGTTCATTTTAGTTATCTTACACATACATATATACAAGTTTATATCTTTTCCTCTTTCCTTTTCTCTTTCTGCCTTTTCCCTTCCCAATTACTTTTGCTCTTTGAGCTGTTTTTTACCCTTATGTAGTATTTATTATAGATTTTGGATCATATATACTTTTCCGTTTCTTACACTAGGGAGACAATACAGTGTTTACACATGTGGGTTTGATTTATCTCACTTATGAGTATGGTCTCAAGTCATGACCATTTACTTACAAAAGTCTCAATACAATCTTTCTTGATAGCTGAGTAGTACTCCATTGTATAAAAATACCACATCTTTTTTATCCATTCTTTGATTGATGGGCATTTGGGTAGTTTCCAAGATCTGGCTATTACAGATTGTGCTGCTATAAACATGGGTGCACAGATATCACTGTGGTATGATGTTTTCAATTCTTCTGGGAAAAATGGGTGGCTCTATTTACTATATACCCTGTCTAGTACTTATTAAGCACAGAATACATTAGAAATAAGGAAAAGAAAGATAAAGTTTGGTTGTCTACTCAGCATTTGTTTTGATTTTCTGTCTTCGATATAGAATCCTGTCTTTCAGGTTTTTACCCCAAACCTAATAAGTACCGGCAAGGGGACCCGAAAAGAAGTTGACCCACACAAAACTTTAAAGCAGCGCAATGTGACCCAGTCTGGACCAATCAGACGTGAAAAAATGCTTACTGGGGATTTCTGGAAGTTAGCTTCAGCTCCCACAGAATAAAAAACAAATGACCCTGTCACTAGACTGGGTCTGAGAGTCCCTGAGGCTGAAAGAAACCACTCCACCCTCTTATAGTAGATTCACTGATTCCCATCACAAGAAGAAGAAATTTTTAGAACATGTCAGTAAGTCTCCAGAAGGTTATTAGACAGAGTTTTAGGACATACTGAGGAGTGGAGTGTGAGGGCTTAAAAAAATTAGACGCATTGAATTTTGGAACAGGGAGTGTTGATACCTCTCTTGAAGGGGTGGAAACCCCAGGGGAGGGTGGCTCACTCCCAAGAAGGTACGAGTCTGGACCTCTGTGTTTTTATTTGTTTGGGCTTTTGTGTGCACGTGTGTACTTTAAACATTCTTTAGATTCTCTCAGTCTGTTCCTTATCTTAGGATGTGGCTTCTGCTCTTTACTTTCTCAATTAAGCCTTCATGTGAACTTTCAGTATTCCTGAGGAATCTGGGTGTGATGGGTCTGGTAGGGCCAGTCTTTTGGTTAACTGTAACTAAAGGAATGTCCCAATGCATCACCTTGGGTAACTTCAACTGATTCCTGCAAGTTGCAGTCTTTTTTTTGTTTTGTTTTTGTTTTTTTAAGAGCAGGTTATATTTATTGAGAGAAAGAAAGCTTCTGTCAGAGAGAGAGACAGAGGGGGTCCCAAGTGGGTTGCCCAAGTTGCAGTCTTTTTAAAAAATACAATTTTTTAAAGCTATGATTTTCTTGTCTTTTTAACTATCTTTTATTTCTTCTATCCTACCTTAGTACCTACCATCCTTTCAGTAGGCAGCCTTTGACACAGCGTTCATTAGCTTTCCTTTACTGTGACGAAATACCAGAAATGATCCGCTTCCTAGGAGAAAGCCTCTATTTTGGCTTATGGTTTCAGCTCATCTCATGGCAGCCAAAAAGCAAAGGCAGGAAGGGATGGACTTTCAATACATCTTCAAAGGTGCAGACCCGATGACCAAAAACTTTCACTAGGTCCTACCTTCTAAACGTTCCACCACCTCCCAATGACAGCACAACCTAGTGACTGAGACTTTACTGTTTGACTTTTGAGAGACATTGATGCAAACCATCACAGACATCATCACAGTAAGAAAAGCCAATAAGGCACAGCTGTTGCTCTGAACTTGCAAACAGACCCAGGGTCCAGGCGGCGTCACTCCGGGGTACACTCTGCCTAGCTCTCTGGGACTGGGAGGCCTTAGCCCCCACCCAGTAAAGGCAGAGGCTCCACCCACATGCCCCAGGAGGCCACCCTCCCTTGTGGCTTGCAGGACCCAGCACTACGAGGTCCCGCGATTCAGTGCGACCCAAGAATTAGCTCACCCTCAGGGGAATGCCCGGCCAGCCTCGCAGGACACAGAGGTACGCAGCCCAGCCCAGATGAGCCCAGGACCCCAGAGCTGCTCACCAGGGACTGACCAACATAGCTGCAGGGACTTGGAGAGCCTGGGCTCCCCCCACCAGAGTGCAGAGTGCACGTGAGCTCCATACTTCAGTGGAACCGCTTGTGCATGTGCCATCCCAGAGCTCACGTGCGGATCCCCGCTCAGCCAGGTTGCTCCAGGCACTGTAGGCCTGGGACTCACTCAGGCTTGCACAGTTGTTGCTCTAAACTTGCAGACAGACCCAGGGTCCGGGTGGCATCACTCCGGGGTACACTCTGCCTAGCTCCCTGGGACCAGGAGGCCTTGGCCCTCACCCAGTTAAGGCAGAGGTTCCACCTGCACACCCTGGGAGGCCGCCCTCCCTTGCTGTGCACAGGACCCAGCTCTACTGGGTCCTGCCATTCAGCGTGACCCAAGAAACAGCACAACCCTCAGGGGAATGCCTGGTCAACCTCGCAGGACATAGAGCCACATAGGTTCTAGAAGAAAGTGACAAAACAAAAGACCTAGAGGCAGTCTCAGTCCCCCAGCCCACAAAGAACAAACCCAAGAGACACTGAAATGGAAGACAGTGGGAGTCACACAAATGGACTTTCTGAAATGATAGAAAATGCAATAAAGAAACAGCTTGATGAAGCTATACAGAAATTCAAATCAGAAATATTCTCTCAGCTAAAAAATGAAATGAGAATCATTATTAAAGAAATGT
>RJWM01024165.1:0-31151 GCA_004363535.1 Dasyprocta punctata | reverse complement strand
GGAAAATATCTTAGTCAATTGTCCATCAGACAAAGGACTTCTATCTAAAACATATAAAGAATTAAAAGAAATCAGGCCCCTAAAATTCAAGGACCCAATCCAAAAATGGGCATCTGAGATGAATATACACTTCTCAGAGAAAGAAATACAAATGGCAAATAAATATATGAAAAAATGTTCAACATCAATGGTCATTCGGAAAACGCAAATTAAAACAACGCTGAGATTCCATCTCACCCCAGAAAGAATGGCCAAGATTAAAAAATCAACCAACAACAAATGCTGGAGGGGCTGTGGGCAAAAAGGAACTCTTCTCCACTGTTGGTGGGAGTGTAGACTGGTGCAGCCACTGTGGAAGTCAGTGTGGATATTCCTCAAGAAGTTAGGATTAGAGATCCCATTCAATCCAGCTATCCCTCTTCTGGGCATTTTCCCAGAAGAGTTGAAAACATCATATCACAGTGATATCTGTGCACCCATGTTTATAGCAACACAATTTGTAATAGCCAGATCTTGGAAACAACCCAAGTGTCCATCAATCAAAGAATGGATAAAAAAGATGTGGTATTTTTATACAATGGAGTACTACTCAGCTATTAAGAAAGATTGTATTGAGACTTTTATAAGTAAATGGTCACAACTTGAGACCATACTCATAAGTGAGATAAATCAAACCCACATGTGTAAATACTGTATTGTCTCCCTAGTGTAAGAAATGGAAAAGTATATATGATTAAAAATCTATAATAAATACTATGTAAGGGTAAAAAACAGCTCAAAGAGCAAAGATAATTGGGAAAGGAATAGGCAGAAAGAGAAAAGGGAAGAGGAAAAGATATAAACCTGTATATATGTATATGTAAGATAACTAAAAAGAACACTGCTGAATGTATTCGTTATTGAGAAAGAACAATTAATACTCATATGATTAGATCAGTCTTGCATGTCTATATCTGTTAATGTAAGAAACCATTTTAAAGATAACGATGCGCAGTATTGCAACCATTGTCAAGCTTCTATCTTCCGGTTTTGTAAACCTGCAATGTTATGTATTTACTCTAGTCGTTTGTTTGTCTCTTTTGCTTGCTGTTTTTACTACATATGTCATCTTTTTTTGTGTGTTTTGTTTTGTTATTCTTCGCTTAAATAAAAAAAAAAGAATAGAATTGTGGGAAGCAGTGGCAGACAGAGTTGGCATATGAATGTGAAGTTTAGGATAGAAATTGTGGATGTAGTATTAGTTTAGGATGTCACTTGGGAATCATCTTTATATGGATGAGATTAGAGAAGAGAAAAGGATCAAGGTTTGAGTCCTGGAATACTTTGAACTAAAGAGGACAAATAGAAGTTACAGAAGAGACCAAGAAGCAACTAGAGACTGTCGAGGAAAACTAAGACGGATGATTCAGGAGTCTCATGAAGAAAATGCAACTTGGAGCAGAAACTTTCTGTGTGCACATCCTGACTGTAACAGTTGAGCCCGGAAGCAATCTTGGGTTGGAGAAATGTGATCTTATAACAGGAAAGTCTAGTGGAGTCACAACGAGTGGCTTGAAGAAAAAGTGAGTGATAGATTTCAAACCAGCAGATATTATAGATAACTCTTCAGTACCATGTTATTGGACAGTAGGGAATTGCATCTGACATGAAAAATGAGTGATAATTCAGTTTTTTGTTCATTGTTTTTAAATTTGGGGAAATAACTGCATCGCTACACATTGAGTGAGGCAGTAAAGAGCAAGGAAGCAAACATGTAGGCAGAGAAGAAGTGAAATAAAAGGGACAAGCTTTCTTTCTCATGGACCTTATGTTGGAATTTACTGTACTCCAGTATGATCTTTCTTAATTAATTACATCTGTTTGGGCTGTTGGTTAAAACTGAAATGACTTAGGAAGGACACGATTCAGTTCTTAACGCCACTCAAACTCGATGTTTTTTTCTTTTTTTTTACAAAAGATTTAAAATACTACTTGCCTCGTGACTTTTTAAAACTAATTTTATAAACTGATACAACAAAACATAAAAATTTTACATAGGGCACGTATATATACCATAAAATGTTTAAATCAACTGAATTATATATCGCCCAACATTTATCACTTATTTATGATAAAACTTTCAAATTACTTTTATATTTTTGAAGTATGCAATATACTTCAAAACGATAATATATAATGTGTTATCTTTATGTATGGTTACTCTGCTAAGTGATGGGGCACCAGAACTTCTTACTGCTATGTAGCTGCAGTGCAGCACTCATCAGCAGGCATTTCCTCCTTCCCCTCCTTCCCAGTCTCCGGCCTCCACCTCTGGGCTCTCACCTTTTTCTTTGTCCCTCACGTGGTAACTGTCCTTCTGTGCATGCCTTATTTCACTTAACAAAACGTTTTCAATTCCATCGTTTTGTTGTGAGTGATAGAATTTCATTCTTTTGAAAGATGGATAGTATTTCATTACATACATACAGCACATTTTCTTCATCCATTGATCCATTGATGGACACTTAGGTTTATTCTTTTTGTTGTTGTTTTTGCTATTTTGAGTAATGCTTCAATGAACATGGAAGCTCAGATGTCTCTTTAACATAACGATTTCATTTCCTTTGGATATATGCCTGGTGGTGGGATGCTAGAGTTTACTGTAGGCTTATTTTCAGTTTTTTGAAGCTTCACTATACTGTTGTCCATAATGGCTGTGCTAATTTCCATTTACACCAGTAAGGAGTACACACATGCTCCTTTTGCTCCACATCTTCCCCCACACTTGCCGTCTTTTGTCTTTTTGTTAGTAGCTGTTGCTACTGGAATAAGGTGATATTTCATTATTGTTTTGATGTGCAGTTCCCTGATACTTAGTGTTATTGACCATTTTCTCCATATATCTGTCAGTTATTTGTGCATCTTATTTTCAGAAATATTTAATCATTTACTACCTATCTTTAAAGGAAGGGATTGTTGATATTGAGTCATTTTATTTCCTTACACATTTTGGATATTAAACCCTTGTCAGATGTATAATTTGCAAACTTTTTCTCCCATTCTGAGGATGACTCTTTGCTCTGATGCTTGTGTTCTTTTCTGTGCAGAACTCTTTAGTTTCCTGTAATCTCCTTTGTCTGTGTTTGCTTTTGTTTTACGTGCTCTTGAGATCTTATGCAAAATCCTATTTCCATGTTCACAGGCATTTCTTGTATTTTATTCTGGTGATTTCATAGTTTCAGATCTTACATATAAGTTGTTGATCCATTTTGAGTTGATTTTCAAAACTGATGAGAAAATGCAGTGTTACTCTTTTGCATGTGGATACTCAGTTTTCTAGCATCATTTATTGAAAAGACTGTCCTTTCTTCAATGTATTCTTTTAGCATCTTTGTTGAGAATCCATTGTCTATAGATGTATTGGTTTACTTTTCATCTTTCTGATTCATCCATTGGTCTAAGTGCCTATTTTTATGCTAATATCATGCTGTTTTGATTGCTACAGCTTCACATTTTGTCAAGTGGTGTTATGCTTGCTGCATTGAATATTCTTTTTACTGGAGATTGCTTTGGAATTCAAAGGTGTGTGTGTGTGTTTTTTGCTAGAAACTTTGATTGTTCTTCCTGGTTCTATGGAGAAAATCATTGGTATTTTGATAGAGAAGGCATTTGTAGGCTGCTTGAATAACACAAACATTTAAAAATATTAATTATTCTAATTCATGAACATGGATGACCTTTCACTTTTTGTGTGCTGTCTTTGATTTCTTTTGTCAGTGTTTTATAGTTTTACTGTAGACAAGTTTTGCCTCTTAATTAAATATTTTAATAAAATTTATTTTCCAACAATTCAAATAAATTCGATTGCTTTATCAATTACTATGTCAAATAGTTTGCTATTGATGTATACCAGTGTTATAGATTTTTACATGTTGATTTTGTATCTTGCAACTTTGGGGAATTCATTTATTTGCCCTAATAGTTTGCTTTGGTTTGGTAGAGTCATTGGGGTTCTCTATACATAATATCATGTCAGTGGCAATTTTGCTTCCTCTGTTTCAATTTGAATGTTGTTAATTGTCTTTCCTCTGCCTGAACATACTAAGAATTCCAGGACTGCTGAATCCTCACTATGAACCAAATTTTGGAGAGAAATGTTTCTGCTTTGATCCATTTAGTGTATTATTTATTGGCTTATTATACACGAACTTTATTATACTTACATATGTTCCATTCATATTTAACTTTTTCAGCATTTTTCTCATTGGGGAGATGTTGAACATTATCAAATGCCATTTATTTATTCATTGCATCTGTTAGAATGATTATCTTGTTTTTGTCCTTTATTCTCTTGGTGTGGTATATTGCATTTATTGACTTAGATATGGCAAACCATACTTTTATCTCTAAGATGAATCCTATTTGATCACTATGAATATTTTAGTTGCTCTTGGGTTCTCTGTTCATCAAAGAATTAGCACATAGATTTCTATTTTTTTGTCTCTTTATCTTTGGTGTCAGAATAATGCTGATCATGAAGAATCTGACTGGAAGAATTTCCTCCTCTGCAAGTTTTTGAATATTTAAAGAAGCATTGATATTAATTCACTAAATGTTTTGTAAAACTCAGCAATGAAGTTGTCTGTTTCTGGACATTTCTTTTTTGTGAGACTTTTTATTAATGATCTAATCACTTTATTGGTGTGTTCAAGTTTTATATTTTCCCATAATTCATGGTTTACATGTTCAATAATCTGTTAATTTCCCCTCTAATTTGTTGGCATATATTTCTTCATAATAATCTTTGATGTTCTTTTGTACTTCTCTTTTTAATTCCAAGTAAATTTATTTTCCTCCTCTTCCTTATTTTGTTAGTTAATTCAGGAAGAATTTGTCAATTCTGTGTATCTTTTTAAGGAACAAGGTCTTCATTAATCTTCTGCATTTTTGGTTTCTATTTACTTATTGATGCTCTGATTATTATTATTTCTTTCCTTCTTATTTTGGTTTTGACTTGTTCTTCATTTTCTAATTCCTTAAAATGTAAAAATAAATTTTTCTGTCTGATATTTTTCTGCTTTTTTGGGTAGGCATAGGTTGGCACAAACTTTTTTACTATTACTACTTTTGCTGTAGTCTATAGATTTTACTATGTTGTATCTACATTTTTACTTGCTTCAAGAAATTTTTAAATTTTCTTCTTGATTCTTTTCTTGCTTCATCAGTATTTCAAGTTGTTTGATTAGTAAGTTGTTTGATTTTCATCTATTTGCATAGTTTCCAGAGTTTATAGTGTTAGTAATTTCTAGCTTTATTGTATTGTGATTGGAAAAGATACTTGACATGATATAATATTTTAAAAATTTAGTAGACTTGTTTCAAGACCATCATTTACACTGGAGAAATCTTTATGAACTAATGAGTAGAATTCGTATTCCGTAGTTGTTGGATGGAATGTTCTGCAGATATTTGTTAGGTCCACTTGGTTTGAAATGTAATGTAACTATATTTTTGTTGATTTTCTGTCTGGATTATGCATTGCAGAAAATATGGTGTTAAACTTCCCAACTATAAATGTATTGGTCCCACGGCTGTGTTTATGTCTATTAACGTTTGTTTCATACTCGTGTATTTGGATGTTCTGCTAGTTGGTTCATATACGATTAGAATGGTCATTTCTTCTTGTGCATTCACCTTTTATAACATTATATAATTATGTGATAACCTTCTTTATCTTTTACTGCTTTTTATTTATAATCTATTTTATCTGGTATAATTTCTTTCTTTTCCTTTCCTTTCCTTTCCTTTCCTTTCCTTTCCTTTCCTTTCTTTTCTTTTCTTTTCTTTTTTTTCTTTCCTTCTTTCAGTACTTGCAAACAGAACCTAGAGTTTTGCAGTAAGTTACTTATCTAGCTCTATTCTTATTTTCAGATGGGGTCTCACTATATCACTAAGTTGCCAAGAGTGGGCTAGAACTTCTGATCCTAATGTCTTAGCCTCCCAGAGTACTGGGGTTACAGGTATGTATCACCAATTCTGGTGTTATTGTTTATAACTAAATGTCTTCTCAAATGTGCTATGCTCAGAGACAAGGCATCTGGAGAGTGAAGCCTTCTGAAGAGTGGACCATGGGGGTTCTATAGTTGACTGTCTTTTAGAATGGTTGGCCTGGTTAGGAGAGAAAGATTTCTCCCTGACTCTTCTCTTCACTCTCTCTTTCCTGGCCACCATGAAGTGGGCAGCTTTCCTTTTCTCAGGCCCTTCTGCATGCCACTTCTGTGTTTAAGCCTGCCAAGCATGGACTGTAAATTCTGAACTGAGGTAAAATAAAGTTCTCTTCCTTTAAATTGTGTGTGTCAGGTATTGTGTTCTAACAAGAAGGAAAATGATTAAGACACCTGGCTTCCTGCAGTCTCTTGGATTCCAACTGCATGGAATAGTTTGTTTGATGTATGACTATGTATGTCTGTTGAGGTGAAGTGAGTTTCTTGTATACAGCACATAATTAAGATTTGTAATTTTATTCATTCAGTCACTCTGTGTCTTTTAATTAACCAATTCAATCTGCTATATTTAAGGCATATATTGATAGGTAAGATCGTATCATAACCACTGGCTATTTGTTTTTAATTTTTTTTATTTTTTCTTTTCTATTTCCCAGCAGTCTTATTAAGTAGTTAAGAGATTTACTCCACTAGTATGTTTTGATGCCTTCCTTATTTTGATTTTTCTGTTATAGATGTTTGCTATGTCTGAGTGTTGGGAATGGGAATTATTGCATAAATTTGTGAATAAAATTTCTCCATTGCTTTTATGTTTGCATTTTCTACCTACAAAATGAGAATGATAATAGTTCTTATCAAATATTACCATCAGGATAAATAAATTAGGAAATTCCTAACGAACATGTAGAGAACCACTAGTCTTGTGCTAATGAAATGCAAGTGATTTGACTGATGTGAACATTATTATTTTTATATTTTAAACTACTCTTTCTTTTTAAAACTCCTACAAATTTGCAATAGGCCCATGTATCATAGAAGTATTGCATGATATTAATCTAATAGACAAAGATACTAAATCACTTTACAAACTCCTATATACACAATCTTCCATCTCTTCTAAACTTTTCAGGTAATGTCATTATTTATAGTTTATAACTATCATTATCCATAGTTGTTTGATGTAGATATTGAGACAAGGTATTTTCATGACACACAATTTTGAACATTTGCAATAAACATAACCAATTATTTAGATGTACCATCTGTGAATTCTTTCACCTTGTTCATTTCTCTAAAAGTATGATTGCTATATTAATGGGTATTACAGTAAGACAAAGAATTTAAAAATAAGGTTAGTTGGCTAAGTGAATGAATCTTATAGAAGTTAAGTAAACAGATACATTTTAGGCAGCTTACATTACTTTTGGAAAATGTGCAAATACACTTATATACATGTTATAAATAATGAGCTCTTACACATACATAATGAAATTGAAACCACTATACACATAACTTTATCACTGTTTATCAAGTTAGCTGTTTTTTTCAAGTTGACTCTAGATTCAATGTCAAATTTTTAGAATTTCAATGAATATTTAAAGTATATACAAAAAAGGAAAGTAGTTTATATGTGCAAGTCCTTAAACTGTGACTTCAGGGTGTAATTTAAAAATCATGGGATAATTTACAAGGAAAGATCTGTCATAAAGGAAAGAGAGAAGAGTAATAGCTGAGGAACTATTGGGTACATGCAGATGAGTACATAAAATGTTTAATGAGAAAAGTAATGTGAATGGAATAACATTGGATTTGGACTGACATCACTGCACTGTGTGATAAGACAAGAGCAAATGTTCCAACATAAACATGCAAAGTAAACAGAAACTAAGCTCCTACGGATGCGGAAACATTTCCTTTAAACACCTGAGCCCAGTGTTCTGCAATGTAAATGTTAGCATTTTAAAAAGCTTGAAGGTAGGACCAAAAAAAAAAATTCTGGGTTGTGGCCTGAAGAACAGAATTCCTCCAGCCTTGCAAATGCTTAGCGTTGCAAATATTGATCAACCTGTGTGCAGGAGCAGCATCGCAGAGGCTCCCCGTTGTCTCTTGGGTTCACTTTTTAGTTCCTGGATCAGGAAGAGTTTTGCAAGGGTCTTGAGTCAGGAACCAGGGAAACTCATTTGCAGAGGTAGTTGGAGAGCTCAGGAGAAGCAAGTCAGAGTGTCTATGGTTATTCACCACTACCTCTGAAATGTTCCAGTATTTTATCACTGAGTAGAGCCAAAGTGATATATACCATGTGACTGTCAGCCTTGACCTCTGAACTAATTGGGACAAACCGTGAATCAGTGTGTTTGTGTATGTGTATGGGCAAGCACACCCAGATGCGCTGTGCATGAGTGTTATGTCTCATGGGTAGACATGATTTGATTTTGCAACTGATTTTAGGTGTCAGAGTCTTAGAATAGGAAATTAGTAGTTCCAACTAAGAACAATTATTTAGAGACATTAAGTGTAAAAAACAGACTAAAATAAAATAGTTTTATTAAAAACAAGAAGCAAGCTTTTTCAAAGGCATTGAAGAATGCTTCATAAAATACACGTAGCTTATAATACAGTTTGTTCTGCTAGTTATCAGAAGTTGGGGCAATGTTTTGGTACCTCTAGTAGCCTGTGCTAAACAACTTTCAGTACGTTAAGTGATTTTGAAATTCCACTTTACTGTTCTCTCTCTGTCTCTCTGTTTCTGACTCTTTCTCCTTACTCTCTTCCTTCTCTCCCTTTCTTTTCTTTCTTTCTTTCTTTCTTTCTTTCTTTCTTTCTTTCTTTCTTTCTTTCTTTCTTTCTTTCTTTCTCTCTCTCTTCTTTCTTTCTCACTTTCTGTGAACAGATTTGTACGAATGATATGCTTGGTATCTACGGCATGCAATATAAAATATTCACTGTTAGGTATGCGTAAAGCAAGACTTAGGATTCTGCATAGATCCATTCTGTTTATTATTCAATACATAACTTCCTTGAGTTAACAGACATTAGCTAAAGGTAAGTTCTGGAGTCAGACTGGTTTTGACTACTGATATAACCAGATCTCAGAGCAACCTTTTCTTTTCCTGTGATGTAGGAAAATGATGTTACCTTTATCACACAGTTATGAGAATTGAAGTACATAGACAATATATACAGCATATTGCCTAACCCTAGAAATATTTAATAAATGTCTACTATTCTTTTTTATGTGCCAGTTATAGTGTCACACTTGGATCTTTCTGTGGCTCTACACGGATTCACATTTCTTTAAATAGGGCAATCTCATTTGTCCTCATTATTACCTGCCATTTTTGAAAAATACATACAAACTTTCAACACTTACAGCTATTTTACATTTCTTGAAGCTGGGCTTTGAAAAGTGTGGCAACAGTAGTCAATTTAGTTCTTCTCAATCTCTAACAGCTGCCTATATAGCTTGAGGTCATCAATTCACTACTCATATTGCTCTAGAAAAACTTAATACCAGAAATAGAGTTATCATATTTTCAAGAATTGTTTAAGTAAAAGTAAAATTATACAAAAAACAATGTAAATTTTAGCAAGTGTTACAGAATCACCATTTATACTCACTGTGTTATTTATGTATTTTTCTTCTCCGCCCTGTCCTTTAAAATAGAAATGGTAACTTGTGAATTACTTGTCATCATTATTACATAAGTGCACATAATAAGAGCTAGAGTTTCCAAAATATCTTTATTATAAGGCTGTGGCAGTGTTCATCGTGGTGCTAATTCTCTTTGACTTGCTTAGATTGTTTATTTTTAATATTCATGTATAGTTTCTATCATTTCCTGTTACTCATCTTCTGTTTAAATAACTCATGCTTTGTAATCATTTCCTTTAATCTTCTCTGACCACTCCTGTCCTTACTCCTTGATTCTTCTCCTATATATGTGGCCCATTCCATATCCATGTGGACCTCGGGCTTTGTCAGGGAAGACAAACAGTACTAATCTGGCTAGCAAAGGCTGAATAATTCCTCACTATTTTTCGGTCAATGTCTTGTAGGAAAAAACAATTTCTGAATGATACCCAAAAATGATAGCCATGCGTCTTTACCAGGAATGTACATTGTGTGTACATTCATCTGCATTAACGGTAAGCTGACTCTATGCTGATCATTTGAGTACAGATAACTTGCTATCAAGAATAGATAGAAATGAAGTTAACTAAATAGCTGAGAGGATTAGAAGAGATACATGGTATAACTGCAAGAAGCACACCATAGATCTCAAAGCATTTTAGGGAAAAGGAACTGAGCAATGATGCTGGTGTTTGTGAGTCCAGGGAGGCTGCTAGGACCCTTGTAGAGGAAATACCAGCCTACTGATGTTGTTTTTGAGGGAAAGGACAATAAATCTCATTGTGCAAGAGCTTGCAAAATTTTAAACTGTACTCAAATGATGTTAAAAAGGGGAAACTATTGCCACTGAATAAGCTGTTTGTGACACCTGAAGAAGCCAAAGTAAAGGAAGGGCTGTGCTAATATTTTTAGTCTTCCTTTAGTGGCGCCCATTGACAGAGTCCATCAGGCTACAACTTAAAAGGTAAAAAATGATATGCAGACACCTATGTCTCAACATCTCAAAGCAGACTATGGAGAGTAGATGTGAAACAGACAGGTGTTAATTTAATAACTGGCACAACTTCCAAGACCTTCATGATCCAATTTAAGACCCATCTAAGTGCAGTTCTTCATGAAAATACTTCCTCCAGTATTTTTCTCTCAACTCTAACTCATTTTATATTGCTTATTGCTTCATATCCGATCACTTTATTGGGTACTATGATGTTCTCAGGTTATAAGATGAGCTGAAGAACTATTATAGGAAAATTCATTTATATAAAATAGATAAACAAATTGAGCATGTTTCTTTTTCTTAGTTGACTAATGACTTCATATATCCATAATCTTGAGCTTTCAAAATAAATATAATTTTCTCTTGGGCAGGGCAAGTTTCTTTCATTTTATTTGTGCCAAAACAGATCAGAACACTAGCTATTTAGTAGATGTCTGAAAAATACTTAAAATTACCTTTCAATTCATCTATTATTTCTAGCAATCTTGCACACAAGATAGACTCATCATACACTTCTTATTTCAAATCACCCAGGAATCCTAGTATTGCAAAAGTAAATATAACTTTAGATGGGTATTTCAATGTGAGTGTAAAAAAATAAATCACCAATATTGGAGTACAAGGTGAAATTCAACAGTTTAAGTCACTACGTTATAAATTCTAAAAGACTTATTTATTGATAGATATTCAGAAAATATAATACCATTGTGATAGACTGTTTGCAATGATGGTTTCAGTTTTTATTTCAAATTACTGACTATCTGAATCGAAGAACCTCCAAAGAAATGGAGATGTTTTAAGCAACTAAATGGTGATTTGTTATGTAACAGCCAACATAGAGTAAAGCTACTGGTTTTAGAACAAATTGCTTCAGTCTGTGTAGGAGTAAATCCTGTCTTAGCTATAACCTAAAATATGCTAGCTTTAATTATCTTTATCTTTTACCTTTTACACCACTAAACTTTTGTTCTCCTTAGCTTAGAAATAATATTTATTATTCCAGTGTATTTCGTTCAAGATTTTATACTCCAGGAGTCCATTTTATTCATTAATAAGATATATTTAGTGAGTTAGTCTAGTTGACTTCTGGACATCCTCCCAGACAATTAATCACACAAAGTGAAAGTTACTGAACTAAAAGTCAACTGTAGCATTGCTAAGAAACACAGGTGCATTTTGCAGCAAAGTAAAATGTAAATGTAAATCTCATAAGATTCAAGACTTTTTCAAGGGCATCTCTATTCATGCTGAGATGAGAAAAAGGAAACAAGGTAATATAAGTGCAGCATAAGACAGTGGTTATCTAAATGCTCACAGGAAATTTTTAATGGAAAACTACTTTAGATAATCCTATTTATATTTCAAACTGGCTTTGTTAACCGTTGAAAATGGGAAGTTGTTCAATCTGAACTGCTTTTGGTGAAAGAAATTTTATTTTCTTTAAGTACAGCAATTGATGGATCAGTGACATTTACGAGTACAGAGTTTCTCTAATAATAGTGTGTTTTTTACCTCTAACAGAAGTGCAAAAGCAAAAGAAAAAGCTAACAGTTATCACAATGCTCCTACTTTTTCTTTCTAATCTTTGATTTAATATAACTTTAATTAACAGTGTGCTGTACTTGTCAACTCCAGCCTAGCTGCAAATTATGAGCCACAAGAATAATAAAAAGAAAAGTAAATTTAAGATTTGCATTCATAAAGTATTACTGTTCCAGAAAATAAAACTTTATATTTAATATAGCGGCTTTTTAAAAACTATAAGTGAAAATATATACTATCCTACTTTGTGCTATTTAAATAAAAAATTCTAAATTAATTAACACTTTATTTGTTTCTAAATGAATTATTTTTCCTATGTAATGATATGGTTTTGTTTTAGCTATGAATTAATGCTTGGAACTGTTGTGAAATTTTTCTGGATAGATTCAGAAACCAGTAAAGACAAGTAGTATTTCCATTATCCCCTTAAAGTGATCTAAATGATCTTAGAACTCATTAAAGAAGTAGTTTATGATGTGATATAATTGAGTTATAAGTACAATTATTTTAATACTTGCTACAAAGTCGATTCAACAAATAAAGATACTCTAAGAATTAAGAAAATTTTGAAAAAAGACCAACTTGCAAGATGGCAAATCAATCTGTACAAAACAGAAAATATAAATTGAAAGAAATGAATGAAATGAAATATGTTGTAAAATCATACTAAAATGGTTGCATATTATTAAATTTATTTGATAGACATTTTATACAAAATGCATTGATATAATTTAGGAAAACTTACATTATTAAGATTGTTGGCTTAATAGTTATGGTTTTCTCAAACTAAAGTACAAAATTGCACATGTGTTATGTATCTAATGAAACCCTAAATTTGATTAGAAGTATATGCCAGGTGCTTGAATCACATATTCAGACATATTTATTGATACTTATGCAAAGATTCCTATATAATTCAGCCAGGATAGGTCATCAAGAGAAAAAGAATATGAATTGCTCAAAATACCTCACAATTGCTAAATTACAAAATGGTAGTTTCTTAAGCATAGCACAGCATTGTGTGAGAATCATCAATCACTGAAACACATGGTCAGTATGTTTAATGCTAGATTACAGCGTAATGACATCAAAATTGCATCAATGATGTGTTCGAGTCAATGGACCTCAGCAGAAAAAATGAAACCAAATATCATTTTCTTAATTGCTATGTCTAATTTAAAAATGTTTCTCATACTGACTTCTTTGCTTTGTGAAATTGCATTTTATGACAATAAAATTGCATAAAATTAAAAACAATAGTCTTAAATTGTTACATTAAAATTTGTATGTAAGAGATATTGAGTTATAAGAGTTGAATCTAATTTCTCCACTTTAAAGTATGTGAGAAATTGTGGTTTGTTATACTTTATTTGAAAAAAATCTCAACAAATTTGAATTATGATCATTTTAAAAGATATGAATGTTGTTATAGAAGTTAGAAAACAAAATATTTACTAAATGCAAAATACTTAGAAGGATACTTGTGCGTAATAAATACTCAAGTTAGTCTTAATATTATTAATATTATCATTATGCCTGCTCCTCATCCATAAACTTCTTAGCAATTTCTTTTCAGCAATGCCTATCTCTGGAAATAAAAAGAAATAAAAAGATCAGTTCTCACCTACTTGAAAGAAAATGAGATACAGTACATTCAGAATTTGTTTCTCACACACCATCCCTTGGAAAATAACTATAACTTATAGTTATTTGCTGTGCAGTCAATAGTTGAGGAATAATGGTATAGAATGTATAAATGTAAAAAATAATAACAGTATGAATGTAACACTATAATGTTAAGTGAATAAATCAGATACACAAATTTAAACATTGCATTGCTTCTCTTATATAAGAGATCCTAAGCATAAATAAACTACAGTGCAAAATAAAAGGCAGATAGTAGGAAACAGGGAGATAGGTGTTTGTAAATGGAAAATAGACAAAGATGGAGAGAGGGAGGGTAGAGAGGGGGAAAAGAGATTAAAAAATTAGGATGTGTTATGCTCATATGCCAACTCCCTACAATGGATGTAATTGTTATGTAGCTCAAACATATACTAATAAAAATTAAAATTAAAAGAAAAACAATGTGATGGAATTTGTCAATAATGCACCACATAACAACTATGATATAATCAGCCACAGATTGCTTATATATTAAAATACTAGTTTTAGGGAAGTTTTTCTTCATTTCATTAAGTTAGGATCTTCCAGCTGAATATACCCATAGCACTTGATACTTCTCCCTAGCCTGTGTCACCATATTGTAATTAAATAGTGAATTGTAGAAATATTATGTAGTGTGTATGTCTCTCTAATTCAAAGGCGGATTCCATGGTCTCATGGACCATGTCTTCCTATAATCTAGCATCATGCTGACTAGGTAAATAAATGAACACATGAAATAAACAGGAACATACATTTACAAGGCATGATAGATTTCTTGCTTTTTATTCTAAGCATATTCCACTTTTTTTGTCTATGTACCAAGTTAAGAACTATAGTTATGATCAATTCTGCTACACTTTAAAAATGTCTGACTACCAATCTGTTTTCAGGGGTTACATGGATCCTCTCTCTTTCTCTCTCTTTCTGTCTCTGTCTATCTCTGTCTCACTCCGTCTCTTTCTCTCTCCTGCTCCTTTTTGAATATGTGTAGTCAGATGCATAGAGAAAGGTTTTCCTATTGTATTTCATTATTTTACTTCCTTATCTAGAAATGGCAATAAATTATAATTTACACTTACTTTTCGACTTCAATAAATAGCTGCACTTAAAATCCTTTTAAGCTCCTGTGTGTTTCAAAATGCCTCTCATTATTTATCTCACAGCATAGAAGGTACAAAACAAACCATGAGGAAAATAAGCTAACTGTAGCCACGTCAAGTTTTATATACTTTGAGATGTTTTGCAGGGGACTATACTGCAATTGATGTGTATGACCATTTTTTTTTTTTTTACTTTGTAGATTTGATAGAGGAAGACAGGATTACTCACTCTTCACAAAACAAGTACTATTATGCCCCTCAAAACTTCCTGGAGTGTCCTTGTTTAAGGGCCTTGTCTAGAAAACACCTACACCCTAAATTTTTGCCTTTGCAGATCTTACCCATTCTACCTAAAAAGAACTACACCATTTTGCCTTCTTTTCCCTTCTATATTATATACACAATTCTAATTCATTCAATCTGACAACAGATGTTTTTTGAAGAATTACCTTCCAGGTATTGTACATAGTTTTAGTGATATAGTAGCTATATATATAGTGAAAAACTCATTTGACTTTCAATCTAGAGATTGAATGATATTTTGAATACTATGGTGTTTTAAATAAGCAGCTGTACTTACGTACTTGAATGAATAAATACTTTTCATCTATGACAGTGGCTAAGGAGAAAAAAATCCCAACAAAGGAGGTGACACTGCAATTTAGTTAATCGCTAAGGTTTCTAAGATACTAAAATAATTTGTGGAGAACTCTGGATACACAGGAGGATGTGTTGCCTACTTCTGACTTGGTTTTGCTAAGCTCTCTGGGCCAGATCTTCTGGATGGCTTCCTGCTTTTAGGTAGGCAGCAAGTGAAAAGCTAGCAGTCCACATCCGTAAACAGCACTGACCTGTAAGCCTTGGGTTGGTCAACAGTCTACTGGGAAAGATTAATTCATGTATATATGAATACTGTAAGTCTTCATCTGAGTCCAAATACCTTAGGCACATAAGTACTGATACCTGAGAGCAAGGGAAGATGTTGTCTCTCACCTAAAGCAGAGAGTGAATTCGACCTTTCTCTGCCTTTTTTGTTCTATTTTGCTTTTTAACAAATTGGATCATTCTCATTCATACTGAGAAAGGCCAACTGCTTTTCTCAGATCACTGACTCAAATGCTGGATTCTTCCAGAAGCTCTTACAAAAGGGCACAGAACTAATGCTTCATGAGCAATCTGCTTATCTCTTAGTCCAGTCAAATTGACACATAAAGTTGAGTATGGCAGCCTAAGAGTTTGTCCTCTCAACAGTTTAGTTGTCAGGGCTGTAGAGTCTGACAACTGTGGCCTTATTAATCAAAACATTCATGCTGACTATTTTATACAGCCATATCTTATTTCTTTTCTCTTACAATTTAGTGACGCCATTGGAAAATTCTTGATTCTCCTAGTTCTACTAAAAGAATCAAAGAAAAGAATTTTGCTTTTTTTCTGGGCCATAGTAAAACTCTGTTCCCTTGGGACAAAAGTGCTGACAGGATTAGTCTCTATGTAATAAATCAGTGGAAACTTAGATTAAGTGGAAATTTAAATATCAGAGTAAGTAAGTTGCCTGGTCTAACCAGATCTTTCATCTATCTGCCATAAATCTTGAAATTTGCATTTTATTTTAACAAAAGAGAATGTCTTCCAATATCGAAATAAATAAATAAATAAATAAACTTCTTTTTTTTTTTTTTTTTTTTTTGCGGCACCGGGGATTGAACTCACAACCTCGCGCCTGCCAGGGCAGGCGCTTAAGGCACAGAGCCAAACTCCCAGTCGTATAAATAAACTTTTAAAATGCATCCTCCAGTGATGAAAATGATTTTGGGCTTTCTCTTGGTTTAGTATTGGGTCCTCTGGAGCTAGTAGTGGTGCTGGAGAACTACATAGGCGAAGCTGCATCATGATAGGGCATGAACCTACAGCTCAGGTGTTCAAGTCGAATGTTTAAAGCTCGGCTTGGACTGAAAATCGTTAGCAACAAAAGTTGCAATAGTGATGTGTCAAGGCTTAGTGGAGGTTGGTCTAATCTATGTTGGAATTTTGGTCACTAGTTAGTTCTGACAGATCTTTTATAACTGTATAGAAATGAGATTAAATTTCAGAGAAAGGATTTTTCAAGGCATCATACAGATCTAAAGGACTCTGAAAAACACCAGACACACTGTGGAATGGGAGTTCCAATAACACCTTGCTTGTAAAGTGGACAAATACAGGCAACACAGAGGTGAGGATTCTAGGGTATGTTGCATTCTAGATTTGGTTGGATTTCGGAATTACAAAATAGATCTTTATCATAATAGAGTGAAGCTGATGATGTATTTTCTGGCTCAATTATATCTTAGCAGTAAACTGAAGCAGGTGTAGGGATGGAGGTGAAAGTTTACCAGAAAATGTAGAGAGATAACATAGGGGAAGTTTTCCTAAGGTTACCAAATTATGTTAATATCTACTTTATCTCACTTCCAGAGGCCCCTTGCTTCCTTATAGAATTAATCCCATTGGGCCTTTTATAGAATTTTATATTTGTTTTCCCCCATTGTAGCATCATAAAAGTGGAAAGGACACAACCTATAATTGACATAATGCTTAGCCCAACACATGCATTTGAAACATTTTTCAAAAATATTTCTTAAAGTGGATTAAGTTCTTCATAGTATACTTGTTATATTTATTTGCAGAAGTTGGATACTTTCTTATTTTACAACAGGATGGAACTAGCAGCATACATCATGTTTCTTACCCTTATTTAATATTCTGAAAATACTGACTTCCATCCTAAGGGTGCTGTCATGGTCTGTTGAATTGGAAAAAAATATTCATTTAGTATCTTCTCCATAAATACAAATACAAATACAAATATTTTACTAACTTCTGAAGTCCTGGTGCATCATTCTATAACCTTTATCTTCCTGTGGTGAAAGTTCTTTGTATTTTAATCATAAATTTTCCATACAGTTCATGACAATTTCAGATTGTAAAAAGTAGTCAGACAAGAAGATGAAGTAGTAAGCAGACTGTAAGTATTCCTTCTGATTAGAGTTGACTGTGCATCTGCTTTTGTTTCTTCCTAATAAGACTGTGGAGTTGTCATTTAAAACTCATTTAATTAGTGGTAACTCTTAGCAAATCAGTTTTAAACCCAAATAACTTCATGGAAAGCAGTTTGATTTACAGCACTTCAAGCACTCCATTTCTTTAATGAAAAGTCAAATCTTTTCCATGCATTTCTTTATAAAATCTCTGTCTTTCTTCTAATGCAATTTTATGCTCCTCAACCAAAAACATGCCTTCATTAGGTAGATTAGTATTCATAGAAGGTAGTGATTTGATAGTGCTAATGGCCCCATGTCTCACATCTTAACATTGCATAATCATTTAATTTGTGAGGAAAATTTAGCTGTCAACGCCTTTCTTAATATTCTTCTTCTTCCAGAAAGACTGGGCTTCTTATTGAAGATAATAGCTTATACATTTCATATACAAAATCCTAAGAAGATATTTGTACTAACTCGTCAGGAATTATTACACATCAGTTGTTACATTGTACATAATATGGATAATTTTCTTCATAGAGTATATTTAAATAAAGCATGTTATTATATTTAAAAACACAATTTCTGTATTTAAAGAAATGTAATACCCACCTATTTTTCAAAATGCACATGAGTAGTTTTACATGCAAATTCTAAGTATAGAGAATGGTTTTACTTATTAGGGAGAAGAGGGCCACTGAAAGAATCTCCTTAGTAACACAGAATATCACTGTTCTTGGCAAGAACATTATAAAATGTATAGATCAGGTTTCTGTCTTAGAATACAAAGCGCTGCTGTCCGGAGTGGTTGATGACACACCTCTAGAAATGTGGCTTGTTAGGGGCTGAGCTAAGAGTCAGGCTCAGATATCAATCATTTCAGCCTTTAATTTTTGCTGTTGTTTTTTGATTGCTTGGTTTTGTTTTCATTTTCACAATTTAAAATAAAGGTTTTCTTTTATAGCTGTATTTATAGATTTACTTGTTCTTCTGTTATGCTTTTCAACTCTCATCCCCAAATCAAATAATGGTCTATTTAATACACATGCTATGGCATTGAATTCCAGCCACATCATGCACACATGGATGGTCATATCAGCAAATCACACATTCATGAGTCACATCTGCAGGTTTCATTCTGGAAGCCTCTGATTCCAAATGCTTAAGCTTATGTGTTTTTAAATTGATTAAGAATGATTTACCCTGTGAGACATATGATACTTATAGCAATGATATATATGACATCAAATCCCTCAATTATCATGCAGCGTGTGACCCATCCTGTATTGTTATAAGCCAAAGGAATCACACTCCTGGTTTATTTTCATCATTCCCTGCTTCCTTGACTCAGTCCATATCTTATCAGGCCTTAGAATCTCTGCCCAGAGCACATACTGTGTAACACTTTCTTCCTCTTCAAAAATCTGAAGGTCTTAGCTATAAAGATTAAAATGATCTTTGCCATCTGCTATAAAAGCCAGGAACTACTGGCAGAAACTATTATAAATAATTTATTATGGAAACATTTATTTTGACTCAGTGACTGCTCTGGGAAACTTGCAGTCAAATCCTTTACTACATGTCCTAGTAACATTCAAAAATAGGAAATAAATGGAATCAACAAATTGTGCCTATTATCCTTAAGCCAGAATAAAAGCTCTGTGTACATTTCCCAGAAGATAAAATTTAAATAACTCACAAAATAGAACATGCAATGCTAGCTAAATAACCTTGAGAATCTTTCTTTTCAGAAATTATGCTTGCATGCTGATTTAATATTGCCAGTAAAGAATAGTGATCTGTCTCCAGAACCTTCAGCAAACCTTCACCAGGTGCACATTCTACACTAAGCAGAGTTTGGGAATGGGATGCTATAGCAAACAAATTCCCTGATATCTAGAATGTCTTTACATAAGAGAAAAGAGAAAATAACCCCCCCACACACAGACACACACACAACAAAGAAATGCTCTGTAAAAGATAGAATACATTAACATTAAAGAGAATGAGCAGGAAAGACCTCGGTGAAAAGTCAGTATTAGAGTTTATACTTGAACCATGACAAAGAGACAGTCAAAAAATGAAAAAAAAAAAAACACAGAAAAGAATGTTATAGGCAAATGAACTGCAAGAGTTAAGTCTCTGAACTAGGAATGAATTCAGTTTGTTGAAAAGATAAAAATGCCAACATGTAAGGCACTTTTTCCAGAGATGGAGAAGAGAAATAAAGTTGGAGAGGAAGACAAGGAATTTGCAGACAGTGGTCAGTACTTAAATCTGATTGTGAGAAGAAGGCACTAGACTACTAAGGAGATAATATGATCTGATGTATGGTTCAGCACATCACTTGGCTCCTGTGTGAGTAAGGAAATGCGGAGGGGGGCAGAATGGAATCAAATTGTAAAGAGTTATAGAATTTCGGTGAAAGTTGGAAATAGTTTGTGATCCTGTTAGGGGATATGCTGAGAAAAAGAAGTTGTTGAGGGATAACATAGGAAGGAAGGCAAAGAATGGGATGAAGATTTATTCTGAAGTATTTACTGCATGCATGGTGGTTTCATTTAATATAATGAAGAAGATTTATAGTAGAAGAAGTAGATTGGGAGAAGGCAATTGAAATAGCGATGCTAATTTGGGCCATGTTAACCTGTAATTTTCTATTGAACATTTAAGTTGAGATGTTCATTAGGCAATGTTATATATTAATGTGGAGTGTGGAAAGTGTTCTGATGCAAGACTTAGAGCTCAGGAATCACTAGGGTTTTTGCAGATTTTTAAAGTGAGGATGAAGTTACCCAAGGAAGAAGCTTTAATAAAGGCTGATCAATAATAGGGGGTGGGAAAAAATAATAGGGGGCTGGGGGGAACTCTTGGTTATTGTGATGCTTAGAGTTCTGATAGGAAAAATATACAGTAAAAGTGACTAAGAAATAGCCAGTATGATAGGCAGAAAATAAAACTTAAGGAAAATATTTCTCATATTTAGGAAGGGTTAATCATGTTAACTAGTGTCAAATCTCAAACATGTTGAAGAAGGAATACTGACCATTGAATTTGGCAAGACATAGGTTATAGCCAGCCTGGAAGGAGATAGTTCTATGAAGCAGTAGTAATATTAATGTGTTCAGAGAAAGTTGATGGAAGTTATAAGAGTATAATTAACTAGTATTGACAATTTTTAAAGGAAATTCTTTCATAAAGAAAAACTCTATGCCTTTGACAAGAATTTGTAGGTGCCCATGAATATTTCAAATTATGTGGTATTAAAACTTGTTTTAAACAGGCTTAGGTATCTCCAAAGCCTCCATGTGTTGCAATTGCAATTCCTATTATGAGCTAGTAAGAGATTGGAAATTCCATTGAACTATGGCAGTGGTGGTGAACCTATGGCACAGATGTCACAGTGGACTGTTCATTATCCTTAAAAACTCTAAAAAGTTCATCATAACTGGACTATGGTGTATAAAGAGTGTGAGTTTGGGAGGTGATTAGAATTCTATAAGATCATTAAGGAGAAGTCTCATGATTGAACACTGGTGGTTTTATAAAAAGAGAGAGAAAGAACACACAAACACAAGAGGCACATGCACTTCCTGTTTCTGGCCATTTGGTGCTGTGGGCTGTCTCAGGGCTTTTCCAACAAGGAATCATCACTAGATGTGGGCATTTGATCTTGTACCTTTGAAAAATAAGCCAAAATAAACCCATTTTCTTTGTAGAGTAACCTGCCTGAGGTATTTCATTTTATCAGTGAAAAATGAGTTAATATAAGTCAATATTAGTATTAGATGTATAATACCTAACACAAAAAGTCAGAAGAACTACCCCATTTGACAGTTTTTCAGACAACTTTATGATTACACTGTAGATTTTAGAAAAATCTCTTCATGTTTACATTCCATAACCAGACACTTGTGCCAGGTCCAATGGCTCCCAGACTACTCAGAGTTTCAAAATAATCCTATATTTACAGAAGGCTAAAAAGGAGCATCTACAACATTTGGACTTTTCTTAGCATATACTGGGTAGAGAAGAGAGGGACAGTCGCACCTGTGGGTTTTGTTACCTGGAACTTTGATAACATTCTTATTTGGAGCACTCAAGCCTAGTTTAGAAAAGTTAGCGATCCCCAATAAGACAGTGTCCTAAAACAATGCATAATGTATACATTGATTGAAGATGATAGAGTGAAGATACTAAGTCTAGATTGCTTTCTAAAAAACCTCTACAGGGTTTACTTCTGGAGAAAAGTTTAGATCTTTCAGAAAATGGGCATAAAAATCCAAGAAAAATGTGTGTTAAGATGATTGCCAAAGAGCAATATTCCATTGGGTTTAGGAATAAACCACAGGAATGTGTTTAACATCTAGAATGCTGAAAATACCAAATTGATTTCCTGGGTTCAGCCACTCATAGAATCTTACAGAACCATGGTAACATTCTTTTTTTCAATGCTAAGTTAGGAATTTCTTTCAGAACTAGAGGACCAATGACACAAGCTACTTTTGGCCCTGGAGAATAACTATGCATATAACTGGGCCCATAATAAACCTAGAATAAATCATTCTACCATCTATGTTTTTTAAAAAATAATGAATCCTAACTCTAAAATCTACAGTTATATTTGGGTCTTAAGTTTTTACAATATTATTATTGATAACAATATCACTCTAAGTTAATTTGTTCTAATTTCAAAATAAAGCTCAATTTGAATTTTGAAAGGACTACTTGTCAAATCTAGATTTGGTTTTCAAAAAATAAAATTAATTCCTTTATAAAACTATTGAAATGCTTATTTAACTGAACTCCCAATAGTAAGACACTATAAATAATTTCTATGAACTATGGGTTCTGACCCACAGTAAGAATATATACTCTTCTTGGTTGTTATCAAGAAAAATCTATAATATTACTTATAATAAGATTGTCTGAACTCAAGACAGCACGATGTATAGAACCATTATCAATGAACTCTTGACACTGGCCATAAATGCATTAGTATCTCCATTTAGTTCATAAAACTAACATTTACATTTATATGATACTTCTAAAAGATATTTGTTATAGTGTAGGGCTTCCTCCCTGCTAGTTTTAAGCCAGATATGGCAATACTGAGCTTTTATAAATGTTGCTTTTTTTCTTCCTGTTGTAACTATGGGGCGATGTAAGATTTAGACTTTAAAACATGCCAAATATAGTGCCTACTTAAATTGAATTAAACTTATAAATACCTCCATCTTCTTTAAAATTGCAAAGCCACACAACCAAAAGGTGAAACTTAGTTCATACCAACCTTTTAGGGTAAAGTGTAAGGGGAGGACTGATACTTAAAGCAATTCTGTGGGCTGAAGTGAGCACACTAGACACAGCAAGGTAGAAAGAACAATTTCATGAAATGGTGTCTCTTTTGGAAAACCTTTCCTTGCACTCTGAAGCACTTACTGGATTTTTGTGACAGAACTTCATTTTCATACCACTATTCACACCAAGGTCAGCATGATGCTGTCATTAATATTCCCAGACCCTTCCCTTCCACAAGCTGTAAGATCTTTCATGTTTAAGACTGGGTTCCACTCCCCTTTATGTTTCAGGACCTTGTATGGAAATAAGTGTAGAATGATTGAATTTTAAAATGTCACTTAGGAAAAAAGAATATTCTTAAGAAAAAGAGTAGCAAGTGGACTGGAAAGGGCAATCATCTGGGAGTCTGGTATGCAAATTCTAACCTGCACAATATATCATCTACAGATGCAAAGGAATAGGGCTCTTCAAAACCGAAAGGCCTTCTCTACAGGCTTGGTTGTTTTCTTTCTGCATTATTGGGAAATTGAACTCAGGACCTCCTAGTTGCCAGGCAGGCGCTGCATCACAGAGTTAAATCCTGAGACTTGTTTTTTTCTCTTCTCTAGGGCACATGAGGGTTAGGAGAGCTGAAGCTCTGCATTGCAAATGACAAGACTAGCTAGCACTGCCTTCAAAGTTTTTGGCAGGGAAGCTTCATGATCTTCATCATGAAGATACTCAGGTCTACAGGGCCCATTGCTCCATTTCTATATTCATCTGTCATGAGCTATCTTGTTGTATAAAAGTGAGGACAACCATGACATTTTCCCAGATTTGGCATGGTACTATATGAACACACTTTTACATATACTGCAAGATATCCTAGATAATAATTCCTACTACAGCCATTTCCACTCCTCTTAGTCATTCATAAATGACTCAGTTCAGATCCTTCCTCTAGAAAGATTTCCTTAACATTTCAGTCAGTTTAAAATATTTCTTTGAAATGTTCAACATAATCTCCCAAAGTACCTTTTTTTGTGTTGTTCAGAAGAAACATAGATGAGTATTTAGAACCTTAGTTTTTGAGATGAGTGATCTCCACCCCTAGTTCTGCCTCTTGGAAGCTGAACAATGTTCACCCAGGTACTTCTTGCGTCTATTAACTTCCTATGCAGCTAAGAGCTAATGCCTACTGCTTTGGGATACTAAGACAAAATGATATCATAGATGTGAAACAAATATGAATATGGATAAATTCCTTGGCTATAGGAATTCAGGATGTCATTGCACTGTTAATTATGCTGCTTTGTTTTTATTATAGTAAGATGTATCATACCATGTCACAGTTTTGACTAATTTAATATTTTCAACATTGAATATGAAGATACCAGTATCAAGCATGCATCTAGTCTTTTCCCAAGCATATATTTTACACCATTAGTGACAAACAAAATTATTCACTATCTTCTCTATGTATAACTAAGGAGGAAAGAAGAAAATATGCTCATATTTTCAAATAATTTACAATTCAATGGGGAAAGACTAAGACACAAGATATATTTAGTTCTTGGAAAAAGATAATTTTTTTATAAAGGTAGAGGAGAGGAGAGCAAGAGCATCTAAAGAAACTTTTTACTCACAAGCATGTTTAGAAAGAAAATGTACTTATTTCATAAGTTCACCTTTATAGATATAAGCCCAGAGATGTACAAAATAAGTAAGATTTTCAGTTTTATATGTTCAAGAGATCTCTTATACAAAGAGAGGTATATGCTAATGATTGTGGGTGTTTCTTAAAGAATAATTTACTTAATTTTTTATTTTTTATTAGTGCATTTTATTATTGCATATAAATTATATAGACTAGTGGACTGTATTTTCCTATATTTGTACATGATTTTTTTCCAGAAAACATGGAGCATAATGTACCTGAATGCATCTAAGTTTAGAATGTTTTGAATAAACAAAGTGAGAAAATGTTCATTTGAAGTTTTCCTTTCATTCCTAGGGTTGATAAAGTCATCAGGCAAGATATATCTCACTTAAACTATTTAAAAATATGAACCTTCTTTTAATGAGCTGGACTAAAACATAAGTGAACCAATTAAAATAAGCTATGGCCATAGATGTTGATACTTGAATGGAGAGAAGCCACAGAGAAGGGTCTCATTTCTCACACATGAAGAGGGATAAAGAGTTCTATGAGGTGACTTTCTCCTGGTTATAGATTAGGATTTCCTTAGTTTGCTTGCTGCTATTTGTACAGTAGGATGTTTTATGACTAAATCTTCTCATTGGCTTTTTCCTAAATTGGGAGCTCAGTGACATAGTTACAGTTATGGCTTGATTTTCAATCACATCTACCTTGAGGTCAAACTCAAGGTATTCTGGATTCTGGCCAAGGATGAAGGTTAGGAAGATGAATGATTGCTGCTTTTTCTTCAACTTGGTGGGGGGAGATTAAGACTCCCTTAATAAATATGCTTATTTAAGAATAGCTAAATATCTAAGATTTAAGGACATAGAAAGTATGAAGCATTCAATTTACTGACGGGGAAAGATTGAATGGGTATTTTTCTGCCTCATTTCTCTAGCTAACTGAAAACTATATCGAATAGCTTATAATATCTGCTTTCTGACACTATTCCAACAAGGTTGTTTCATAGCACTCTGTCTTTTATGACATCCATCATGTACCACACAGCACAGCAATTTTAAAAGAGAATTATAGCCTTCGTGTCATTCTGAATCTTCCCACACCCAGAAATATCAAGATCTAAATATGAAACTATCTATAAGATACAGTGTATGATTCGCAGCATTTTAAATAGTGCATCACAAATGAAACTTTCCAGATCCAAAACAAACAATTTTCAAAAGTAATCTATTTTTCCTCAAATTCCTAGCCAGTGGTCACAGCCAGTCTAACTTTAGCAATTATTGGTAGTCACAGAGTTGGAAATGCAGAAATATTGGAGTAGCACAATAAATAGAGGACCATTTTAGACTAATGCCAGAATTTGAGCTGACAAATGGGTGTTTTCCTCAATTTGCCTTCTTGGTGAAAAGCAGTCTATTGGATCACTTAAAGTATAAAATATATTTTGAACTAAGAAGTTGTAAACTTGAACAACTGTCTAGCTGCATTTTGAAAATTACACAAACACGTTCAGATAGTGATATTATTCTTAAAGACCCTAATATATACAGTATCATTCTTACATCTCTTACTTTTACCATCTAAGTTACTGTTATAACTATCATCCTGTTTCAGTGATTTTCACTCATCAGCTCTTTTACCAACTATTGAATAAGTCTTTTGATTTGGCTTGTCTATGTAAATCTGTTTTTCTCATCATTGTCAAAATTATCTATTGCTCATTTTTTTTTTTTTTTTCTTTTTGCGGCACCGGGGATTGAACTCACAACCTCGCACCTGCCAGGGCAGGCGCTTGAGGCACTGAGCCAAACTCCCGGCCCTGGTTTTTCGAGGCAGGGTCGCACTATTATTGCTCATTTTTTACCTGGCTATTTTACTTACTAAAAGTATCATATCTTTTCTATTTTTTACTAAGTAAAGTCTAAGACCCTTATCAATTCCTTTAATATCCAGCCCACAACTTTCCTTGTGGAAAAAAAGAATAAATCTCATAAAATGTATTACATACAGATCTTTTATGTAACTGTATTGAAAATAGCACATTTTAATTTTAATAATTCTCAGCAGACCACTTTCCCAAATAATGAAAATCACATGAAATATTTGATAAAATGTTATCACAGAAATAGTAGAATTGTTTGAACTTCATATTTCAAACTTCATAGCTTGTCTTTTCTCATACCTCATCTGCATTCTCCACATCTCTCACATACAAAACTAGAACAAAATATTGCTATTTTATTGAGTTGTTTTACTAAGTATGAGACATCAAAACAGAATTTATCAACTACTAACTATTAATGAAATAAAGCTATCAATTATTAACATGTATGGATCATTATTGATTTTCTTTCTTCCTATTTTCTCTGTTCTTTCTACATTGAGCATAACGCTTCTTTTCAAGCAGAAAAACAAAAAATACATATTTTGAAAGGTAAAATCAGTGTTTGAAACTTAAAGTCATCAATAGATAAATCTTAAACAGGATTTGATCCTTTTAATATTAAATATCCTCAGTCAAACATTGTTAGGGAATTCATAGTGGGCAGGTATCCTTGTGACATCATCTCTATTTGCTTTAATCTTATTGTTTTTTCTTATTAAAAAGAAGGTAGGATACTTTGACATTCTCTGCCATCAATTGAAAAAAATAATTTTACTGATTCTTAATGCCAGAGAGCATACATGATATTTATATTGTGTTCCAAGTAACCCTCTCAGTGCTTAACTTACAGAAAAGCCTTAAAAATCTTTCTGTGATGAGTGGATGGACAGATTTTCTGGTTACAGTCATACTTGAAGTGGCAAGATATTTACAGAGCTGTAACAGGATCCGATAGGATAAAAGATGATCAGACCGAGTGTTTCAGTTTTCAGTCTGTTCTTTTTGGCTGAGTTACTAACAGTTATAAGAATAAGAAATCTTTTAAGCACTCTAAATACTTATTGGGGACATTGTTTATAAATGTTAAGTACATACTTATTGGGGACATTATTCATAAATGTTAAGTACACATGATTTTGTTATTCATCTTGGTTGTGTTCTGTAATGTTATTGTTATCAGTGAATTAATGACTACTGAGTCATTGCTCCTAGGAAAAATACAAGGTTAGGTCCCTACAATCTTCTGGTCAAAACACTTTCATCAACTGATAAATAAATAATCATGTTTTAGGTGTGCTTCTGTTTAATGTTGCATTGTGTAATGAGTATACTTCTTATAAATAACTAATTACTTGGTGAATTTCTTTATAATAATTAGCAGAAAAAAGCTGCCAATTCTCTGATGCTGAGTAATGTAACCATAATTTCTTTTGGCTTTCAGCCTCAAACAGTACTGTCCCCTTTACTGATTTTTTTTCTGTAAATCAATCTTCATCTCATGAATCTGAAAATTTTGCAGTGTTCTCACCTTTCCATAACTTTCTCATGCACTGTAATTGTTACTATAACAATTTCCAGGGCAGCCTCTTGTACAGATCTGCAAACTTCCTCTTCTGTTTTCTGGATGTGTAACTTTTGGTAAAGTAACATTGAACTCTGGGAAAACAACATTAAAAGACACATCTGAAGAAAATTTATTTAGCACATAGATAGCCTCCTTAAGAACGTTATAGCCTTCTTGTACTCATGAGACTAGCATTGCAGGTCATTATAAACAGCAAAAGCACCAGCAAAAAGCACACAAATGCAAAATGCAGCATTAAACACACCACATAAAGGATATGTGTTTACAGAAGGAGAGCCTACAAGTCAGAGCAGAGTTTCATTGGCCCTCAGCTGGCTCACTGTTCTGCATGTGTGCAATTTTATGAATGAAAGTGCTAAGTACTGTGTCTTGGTTACTTTTCTCTGGTTGACACCCAAAGTTAAGGAGGGAAAGGTTTATTTAGCTTACAGTTTGTGGAAGGTTCAGTACATCATCAGCTGGCTCCAAAGCAGAGTGGCACATGGAAGAAGGCAACAGTTCATGGTGGTGGAAAACAGCATAAGCGACAAGAACAAAAGAGGAGAAACATGTAGAGAAGACTCTGTCCCTTACATTATGTGGAGGCCACACCCACTTGAGTGTAACTCTCACACCCATAATCCCAGCATTGGACCATGAGTCATTCACAAACTCTAGAAGTCTGCCTCCATGACTGCATGAGGCTTCAGGGGGTCATCCAAACTCAGAATATAACCTTCAGCCCCTGGCTCCCAAAGACTCATGCTCACCCTTTATTCACAAACTCTGAAAGCCCACCTCCATGACTGCATAAGGCTTTGGGGGCACATCTAAACACAAACCATAACATACTGATTGTGGGATTACAGATGTACTTTAGCAAATAAGCAATTTAGAAAAATGAAATTAACAACACTGAAGATTAACTATATCATCTTCTTGTGATTTAAGCACACATCAAAATAAAAATAACTAGAAGAACCTTCATTACGCTTTTTCTAGGATTCTTATCTGTGAAATAATGATATGTAGTATTTGCTATGTGCTCTTGATATGATCATATGATTTATTACTCACAGTAAATGTGAAGTTTCGCTAAATCTACCTTCTTTTCATAGGGCATAAAACTGAAAGTTAAAGAAGTTAAGCAACTTTACTCTGGGTTACATAGCTAGAAAATGGGGGTCAACATTAGAAACAAGTTAACTTTCTATATATTAATGTTTTAGAAGATATTTTTGGATTCTTAAATATGATTGAATTGTTCAGAAGGGAATGGCAAACAAGCCTTCACCTAGCATTTTAACTGAAATAATAGTAAAACCTTGCACCACTGTAAAGATAGAACCAGTTGATTCTAAACTTGTTCAGAAAAATACACTTGTGCAAAAACTCCTGATAATTTTGGACACAATGATGAGTGAATACCACCTATGTTAAATATTGAAACATATTTTAAAACTACTGTAATTATATGTCATTGGTTCATGGATGATATTACAGCTCGAAAATTGACAGCTACATATTGGGGTATCATAAAGGCAATATTGTCAATAAGTGAAAAGAATGAATAGCTGAATAAGTGACATTGTCATAACTGCTACAGTAACTGGAAGTTAAAGCAAAAATAAATTTTCATCCCCACATCACACTGTACATAAGAATAAATTAAGATGGAAAAATATTCAATTATATGTGACGACAAACCTTGAAAGAATTGTTAAATCTTTGAATGGGAAGTCACTTCTAAATATGACTCAAAAACTATAAAAGACAAAAATTTGTACATTGAAATAAGTGAACATTAAATGAAAAATTGTTAAGAAATCCTTGATCAACTTTTTCGTGACAAAGTTTTGCATATTTGACAATCTTTTTACTCCTATCAGAGAGCAAAATTCACTTTCAGCATAAAACCCATGTAAACTAATAAAAATAGATTAATAACAATTTTTGCAGTCTTTTAATATAAGTTACAGATTTGTAGCAAAATTAAAAGGAAGGGGCAGAGAAATAAGCCCTCTGGCCCAACATGCATAGAGCAGTTAAAATAATCTGTGTAACTATAACAATGAATATTTGGCCAAACCCATAGAACATACAACACTACTAATGTACATTGAACTGTGGGTGATCATACATCAGTATAGGCTCATTAACTACAAAAGTGCATCATTCTTTGAGGGATGGTATTAACAGGGTAAGTTATTTACATGAAGGGGCAGGAGGTGTATGGGAAATCTCTATTCTCCATAAAGTATGTGTAATCCCAGGACTGTTCTTTTCTGAACTGATTTGGTTTGTTTTTGAAAATAGATTTGAGGTTATGGTTAAATTAAATTCGTAGTAAAAATCCATAAAAATCAACTGGACAGTAGATAATTTGAAAAATAGCTCTGGCATTTATGAACAGTCAGGGATGGACCAGAGATTTAGCTCAGTGACATAAGCACTTGCCTGGCAAGAAGCATGAGGTCATGAGTTCGATCCCCAGTACCAAAAAAAAAAAAAAAGTAAATAAAGAATAGTCAAAGATGAATATAAAAATTTGAAATCATTGAATATACATGGTATTTCAAGCTATGAATTGAAGTGATTGAGTATATAAAAAAAGAGAAGATGATAAGAAATTGAGCCTTGAGGAATGTTGATAGGAAAGATCAGAGAGGAGAAAAAGAACTAGCAAGAAGAGGAAGACATAAAAGCCATAGAATCATTAGGAATGTAAGTGAAATGTGATGTCAGCTGAAGATATGTTTCTAGGATGATGGACTCATCTGTGACAAATGTTGCTGATAGGTCAAATAAGCTACT
>RJWM01024164.1:13431-31176 GCA_004363535.1 Dasyprocta punctata | reverse complement strand
AGAAACCTCTTTATCCAGCAAATGTAGTTTTTCTGGGTATGTTTTAAAAATTTACTAAAATACTGAATTACTTATATAAATGATATTAATATTTTCTTTGAAAAAAATCATTCCATTAAAAGTAGAATAGCCAGGTGTGGTGGCTAATGCCTGTAATCCCACCACTTGGGCAGCTGAGGCAGGAGGATTGCCCTAAATTCAAGGTAAGCATGGACTACATAGTGAGTTCAAAGCCAACCTGAACTACATAGTGAGACCCTGTCTCAGAAAACCTACAGAAAGAAGACTAAACTGCTATTTTCTTCACCTGCTTTGTGTGTTTTTCTGTTCATATTTATTGATGAAAGACTATGGCAATGAAGAGTTAGGTATACAAACAGCTTCCCTAATCAAGGGAGACTACAGGCAGGGTAGGACACTCAACTCAAGCACAGAAGGCTCATTCTAAGGCTTTCTGACACACTTCATTTGGAGCTGGGCATTCTTTCTTTTCTTTCCTATGTTATAACCACTTCAAAGCTCTGGGGTTACCTTGGCTTCCCCTCTGATTCTTGAAAGCCAGATGGGGGCCCTCCCCACACATTATTCTCTGCTTTTCCAAGCAGCAGCTCTCCTGGTAGATGATGACTAAATTGGTCCTTTATATACCAAAGAGGGGGAGAAATGCACAGCAGATGCAGCCACTCAGTAGATCCCTACTTCCCTGCATGGACCACTGAACATGGAAAGCTTTGGTCACTTTGTTATTACTCATGTACATGATGGAGAGTCAGAGTCCTACAAGGTTTGTTCTGTAGTGGTTCCTCATCCCTTCCTACCCATGTCCTTCATGGGGCAACCACTTTCACCATTTAGCTGATTATTTTAATACTTACTCCCATGCTATAGATATATAGATAGATAGATACATACATACATACAATATATATCTCTCTATATAGTTATATACATATATTTTTAAACTGGTAATCAAACTCACAACCTTGCACTTGTCAGGAGGGCCCTGTGCCCCTGAACTATATCCCCAACTGAGCTACATTCCCACCCTCCTATGCCTTTTATATGTAGATATTCACTTTATTATGCTATTTGATTTTCAATGCTAAGCAACATGTATATGTGCACAACACAGAATATGAAAATCCAGTTTTCTTTCCTTGATACCATTTTACATGCAGACTCTTCTCATCTCCTAATAAAACAAAGTTGTTTAATTTAATCTCACTTTGCACATTATAACCGTGCAAATGGTCTTCACAATTGAACTGTGTAGTAAATGTAATCAATTTTTTTCTACATTTTTTTTTTTTTGAAGCAGGGTCTCACTACATAGTGCAGGCTAGGCTTGAGCTCACAGCAATCCTCCTGCCTTAGCCCCGTGAGTACTGGGCTCATAGGCATGTGCCACCACGATTGGCCCACTTCTTCTGTTTCTTTAAAGTTAATACCACCACCACCATTCTGCATTTACTCAATTTTCTGTGGCTCTTCATAACCTATCTCCAGTCATCTCAAGCACAAGGGGTCCAAACTTACCAGGCATTCTACTCACCCATCATTCTGAAAAAAAAGTCTCCCCTTCCCCTGCAAAGCCAGCTACACTATAGTCCTGGAGCACAGCTGGCCCCCAGGATCTCCTGTCACTGTCATTCTGGGAGGTACCTCACCTCTCTCAAGTGCTACATTTTCTGATTTCTAACTCTAAATTTTAGTCTTCTTTCCTGTTCATATTTTCATTTTAGTGAAGGAAAAAAAAATAGCTCATCCTCTAGTTAACTTCCTATAGAGAGTACTTGAGTTTTTCTTCCCCCTGTCTCCCAGAGCCTCATGCAGTCACAGGTGGGGCTTTTTGGAGGTGGCTGGATCTACGGTGTGTGGTGCTGGGATCAAGGATGTGATGCTGGGATCAAGGCTGGCCCACCTGAGGTGTGAGTGCTACTTGTCCTAAGGGTGAGTAGCCTGGGGAGGATACAAAGGACAGAAAGAGAGGGTCATGCTTGTCCCTTGCTGCTTCTCTGGTACTTTGCTTCCTTCTGCCCACCATGAACTGGTTCTCCTTTGTGGTGCTCCTCTGCCATGCCTCTCTGCCTTGGAGCCAGTCAACTATAAACTGAGACCTCTACAAACTGTGAGCTAAATAAACCTTTTCTCCTTTAACTTTGGATGCCAGGTATTTTGTCTCAGCAACAAGACAAAAAGTAAGACACTGCATCCCCAGCCTTTTTTATTTGGGGACAGGGCCTCACTAAGTTGCCTACACTGGGTTTAAGTTTTTGATCCTCTTGCCATAGCATCCAGAATAGCTAGAATTATAGGCGTGCCATATCACACCCAGTTTGAGATTAAAAAAAAAAATTTTTTTTTTTTTTTGTCTTTTTGAGACATGGTCTCACTACGCAGTTCAGGCTGGCCTTGGGCTCACTTTGTAGCCCAGGTTGGTCTTGAACTTGCAAATGATTCTCCTGCTTCAGCCTCCCAAATGCTAGGATTACAGAAGTGTGTCACCATGCCCGGTTTAACAGAGAATTTTTCTGTCTTTTGAGACAAGATTTACTGTGTATTTCAGACTGGTTTTGAACTCACTATGTAGCCCAGACTGGCCTCAAACTTGTGGCAATCCTCCTGCCTCACCCTCCTGAGTGCTAGGATTACAGGCTTGCCTACCATGCTTGGTCTGAGTAAAAAAATTTTAAAGATGTCTCTATCTGATTGATAGTCTGAACACAAAATGTGGGATTGGTAGTAATTTCCCCTTAGAATTTGGAAATCAAAGCCAGCATGGTGGCGCATGCCTTTAATCCCAGCACCCGGGAGGCTGAGGTAGGAGGAGTGTTGTGAGTTTGAGGCCAGCTTGGGCTACAATGCAAGCGCAAGGCCGGCCTGAGCTACATAGTGCGACTCTGCCTCAAAAAACCAGCTTAAACATGTGCCTGACAGGTGCGAGGTTGTGAGTTCAATCCCCAATGCCACAAAAAAAAAAAAAAAAAAAAAGTAGAATTTGGAAATCACTGTCCCAATGCCAAGTTCCAGTTTTGCTGCCAACACTTTTATTTCCTAGTACATGACCTGTTTTTCAGGAAAAGTGAGGTAGTCTTAACTGTTAGAACAAAGTGAGCAAACCAGGGTAGAGTGGAAGTGGACAGATCGCTCAGGTCTATTTAAATTCTGTTATTTTCACTCTGAGTGTCATGGGAACTACTGGAGGATTTTCAAATGAATCACTTCAGTGGCAGTGGTGAGACTAAACTTCCTGGGAATAAGGGACAGCAAGAGGGCAGAAGCAAAAAGTCCAGAAGGAGGCCAAATGAAGTAATCTAGGCAAAAGATGATGATGGATTAGACCAAAATGTTAGACTAGAGGTATGAGAAACTGCTAGATTCTGGGTCTACTTTTAAGATTGAGCCAAAAAAAAAAAAAAAAAAAAAAGATTACATTCTGCATTAGACGTGAGACTGAATAAACAGAGTAAGAGATGACCCAAAAATGACTGCCTTGACCAAGCAGAGTAAGGAAGTAGGTATGGATGACTGAAAGAAGTGTGACACTGGGGGCAGTGTAAGAAGTTGAGTTATGTGTATGGCAAGTTTAACACAGCTATTAGTTACCCATACAGAGATGCATCAACGGTGGGGTACATGAGTCCTGGAATCTACATGCACAGGCACCTTGGTGGATTAGTACTGCAGACCTGACTGTGCTTCTTATTTTGACCACTGACCCTCCCTTTGCATAGCGGGGCAAACCTGTACTCTGGAAGTTAAAGCAGGAGGATGGCAAGTTCAAGGGCAGAACAGGCAATTTAATGAGTCCCTGCCACAAAATAAGAATCCAAGGTAAGCAGAGTGGCACATGCTTGTAATCCCATCACTCTGAGAGGTTCAAGCCCAGCCTAGACAATGCCGTGACTCAGCAAGCCTCTGTCTCAAGATTTAAGAAATTTAAAAAAGAGCTGGAGATATAGCACAGTGAAAGACCCTGGGTTCAATCCCCAGTAAAATCAATCTATCAATCAATCAGGGCTTAAGCTTGGCACAGTGACACATAACTATTTTTTGTTCTTATTATTAGTGCTTTTAAAAGTGTTTGGTCTAGTTGGGTGTGGTGGCACATACCTTTAATCTCAGCACTCAGGAGGCTGAGGCAGGAAGATCGTTGTGAGTTCAAGACCAGTCTAGGCCACAAAGTGAGTTCAAGGCCAGCCTGAACTGCACAGTGAGACCATGTCTCAAAAAGTAGAGCTGAGGATTTAGCTCAGTGGTGTAAGCACCTGCCTGGCAAGTGTGAGGTTATGAGGTTGTGAGTTCAATCCTAGGTACCAAAAACAAAAAAAAAGTGTTTGGCCTTAGGTTTGATTAAATTTAGACTTGAGGGGCTAGAAGTGTAGCTCAGTGGTAGACCACTTGCTTAGCATGCAAGAGGCCCTACATCTGATTCCAGGACAGTAAAAACAGTAACAATTCTTTAAAATGCAGAACTGCTGAGTGTGATGATGCAACCTTATAATCCCACTGCTCAGGAGGCTGAGACAGGAGGACTATTGCAAGTTCAAGGCCAGCCTGGGCTACATTGAAGGCCAGTCTAAACCCACTGTAAGACCTTGTCTCAAAACACCAACCTACCACCCAAATAAACAAAAAAAGCAAAGAGAAGCAAACAGAAAGAATATATTTTTAAAATATTCTCTCCAGGGTCAGGTGTGGCAATATGTGCCTATAATACTAGCTACTAAAGAGGCTGACACAGAGGGAGTACCAAAATGGCAGAGTGGTAAGCAACAGAGAAAGAGCCTCTCTGAAGAGTCACCATCCAGATGTTGGAAGACATGAAGGAGGGAAGTGGGTCCCCTGGAAGGATCTGTAGTGTGAACTGAAACCCACAGAGACAGTGAAGAGAGAAACTTCAACAAAGGAGAAGGAGGTACCTGGCAGCGCCTTCTCCCTGAGATGGGAGTTACTGAGTGAGAGAAACGGTTCAAATCTGAGGACACATGACAAGAGCTGGCAAGCCCAGATGCCTCCACACAGAGATGCAGCAGGGGAGGGGAGCAGTGGACATGAAGGACTGCATTGGCTGGTAGTGAGTGATGAGTGCTCAGCTGTCCCATGCAAGACAGCAATTGTCCCAGAGCTATCTGGAGAGGGTTGGCTTAGCTCAGAACTCAGAAAAGTTGTGGGCTCCACCTAGCAGCTCCCAGCTGGGCTCACACCCACAGAAGGTGCACTGATGGCTGCAGGCCAAAGGAGTGTGGTCTCGGCCAGAAGGTGCAGGCTCACTGAGATCATCCACTATGCCACCAAAAAGCTACTGCCGGCTTGCTGGGATAAATCAACACAGATCTGGAATCTATCTTCACATTGTCTATCAGTGACAGCAGAGACAAACCTGAAAGTAGACTTTTTTCCCTTCTTTCTCATTTGTTTATTGTTTTGTTGTTGTAGGTTTTTTTCCTCCCCCCTTCATTGTTTTATCTTGTTTTTATACAAGTGTGAACATGGTTTCTAGCCTCTTTCTGGTTGTTATTCTGTTCTGTTCTTTTCATCTCTTCCTTCTCTTTCCCACTATTCTTCTGCGTCAATTTCCTGAAGTTTGTGTGAACCCCCTTTGTCCTCTAACCTTACTTCTAATCTCCTCCTCCTTCAGCTCCCCTATTTTCTCCATAACCCCTTTTAAATAAAATTTTAGCCGGGCGTGGTGGCACATGCCTTTAATCCCCACACTTGGGAGGCTGAGGTAGGCGGAGCGTTGGGAGTTTGAGGCCGGCTTGGGCTACAACATGAGCCCAAGGCCGGCCTGAGCTACATAGTGCAACCCTACCTCAAAAAAAAAAAAAAAAAAAATTTAACCAACAAGGGTAAAATTGACATATTAAGGACTTATACACTGCATATAATTGTCAGGTTTGTTTTAGACTTTGTTATATAACCATAAATCTAGTTGATATGGTTAAACGAGACAAATTAATGGTTATCTCAGTTTGTAGTTTTCTTTTTTTGGTACCAGGGATCGAACTCACAACCTTGCACCTGCCAGGCAGGTGCTTAACCAGTCTGTAATTTTCTAGGCTGTGTTTGATGCTACTGTTACTGGTGATAGTACCACTTTTGCCTAAAGTGACATAACTGTTCTAAACAGCTATTCCTGGTATTCCAAGACTGAGACTGACTAACAGTCACAGAAAATACTGTGGCACAGTGCCAAAGAACCACGGGCAGGGCCAATCATGCAGCAACTTCTCATCTGCAACAAATTGAAGTGGTACAAACTTACAACAGACTCAAACCCCAAAAACCAGGTATGCCTGGAAGACACTTTGGAGAAATAGTCATTTCCTAAGAATTCTCAATACTAGCAATAAAGCAACCCACCACAGGTAATTTACAAGTATCACCCCAGAATTAAAGTTTAAAAAAGAAAGAAAATGAGAAGACACTTAAGATGCAACCTCAGACATCCAGTTGACCAAAGGCAAACCCAGGAGACAATAAAGAGGCCAGTCTGAAAGACACCCACCTGGCCTCACTGAAGCGGTAAAAACAAAGTGATTGAGTGAGGCTCTAGGAAAAAATCAAATAAGAAATAATTTCTCAGATAACTGCAGAGATGGTGTCCACTATGAAAACCATGCTCAGTAACTACAGCAGATACAGATTAAAAAAAAATACAAGGGTTTAAGAAAATTATGGAAGCTATGACTGCTCAGTATAGAAAAAAAATGGAATCCATAAGACAGATTCAAATAGATACCCAGGAGAATAAAAATTCCATTGAAAGTATCTGCAGCAGATTAAACCAATGTGAGGACAGGATCTCAGATACAGAAGTCAGGCTTGCAGTTAGCAATCATAAAAAGAAAGATTTCTTAAAAATTGCAAGGGACCATGAGAAATCAATCCACCAGCTGCTAGATGAGGCAAAGAAGAATAACCTAAGATTAACTGGAATCAATGAAAAAGCAGGAGAGCACAAAAAATGATATTTAAAAACTGTTCACAGACGTTATGGCAGAAAACTTCCCTGGCAAGGAAAAGGAATTTGACATGCAAATAAGTGAGGCATATAGAACTCCATCTAGCCATGAGGATCAATGGAATAGATTAGAAGATCCAGAGACAACTCCAGACACACTAAGCTATCTTATCTTTGACAAAGGTGCCAAACACATTCACTGGAAGAAAGATAGCCTTCTTAATAAATGGTGCCGGAAAAACTGGCTTTCCACATGCCAAAGATTAAGATTAGACCCGTATCTTTCACCGTGTACTAAGTTAAAATCTAAATGGATTAAAGATCTCAACATTAAAACAGAAACATCAAATTTGCTGGAAGAGAGAGTAGGTAAAACTCTTGAAGACACTGGTGTAGGCAAAGACTTTATGAATAAAAGTCAGACTGCACAGGAATTATCGCAAAGAATCAACAAATGGGATCTCATCCTACTGAAAAGCTTTTGCACAGTAAGAGAAACCACCAACAGTGTGAAGAGACTACCCACAATCTGCGAGAAAATGTTTGCCAACCGTCCCTCAGATAAAGGATTAATATCAAAAACATATAAAGAACTTAAAAAAATCAGTCCTCCAAGATTTAAAGACCCAATCCAAAAATGGGCATCTGAGATGAACACACACTTCTCAGATGAAGAAGTACAAACAGCAAATAAATACGTGAAAAAATATTCAACAGCACTGGCCATTTGAGAGAGGCAAATGAAAGTAATACTGAGATTCCACCTCACCCCAGAAAGAATGGCTTGTGTTATGAGGTCAACCAATAAGAAATGCTGCAGGAGTTGTGGACAAAAAGGAACCATTCTCCACTGTTGGTGGGAATGCAGGCCGGTGCAACCACTGTGGAAGTCAATATGGAGATTCCTCAAAAAGCTCGGATTGGAGGTCCCATTTGACCCAGCTATTCCCCTTCTGGATATCTTCCTGAAAGAACTAAAAACATCCCACCACAGTGATATATGTGCACCTATGTTCATAGCTGCCCAGTTCATAATAGCTAGACCTTGGAAACAACCTAAATGCCCCTCAACTGAGGAATGGATAAAAAGAGATGTGGTATTTCTACATAATGGAATACCACTCAGCTCTAAAGAACAATAAACTAGACATTTTCACCCTTAAATGGATGAGTACTGAAAATATACTTCTCAGTGACCTAAATAAGTCACATATATGTGACTATTGCATTGTTGCACTGATGTGATGAACTGAAACAAAATCTATGTATATAAAAAATTAGTTGGGACAGTTAGAGAAAAAGAATTTTGAGTGAAAAGTAGTTTTCTCAGGGTCATCTTCAGATTTTATTTTTAATGTGAAATGTTTATTTGAAAACAATAGAGCAATCATAAAAAAAGAAAAAGAACTCCACCCAGCCATGATCATTAAAAAAAAAAAAATCTACAGCCAGGCATATTATAGTCAACATTACAGAAATTCACTGTAAGAGTAGAATCTTAAAAGCGGTGAGAGGAAAGAAAAAAATCACCTGTTAAGAAAAGATCATCAGAATCACAGCTGACTTCTCAGCACAAACCTTCAAGTCAAGGAGAGCTTGGAGTGAAGTATTTCAAGCTCCAAAGGAAAACAATCTTCAATTCAGATTGATGTACCCCACAATACTATCTTTCAGAACTGATGGAGAAATAAGATACTTCTATTATAAAGGACAGCTGAGGAAATTTATGACCACCAAATTAGCACTCCAAAAAAAAACATTTTTTTTTTTGGTACCAGGGATCAAACTCACAACCTTGTACTTGCCAGGCAGACACTTACACTGTTGAGCTAAAGCCCTGGCCCTCCAAAATGTTTTGAAGGACATTCTAAAAAGAGACAACAAGGGCCAGCTGGGTGTGATGGTTCATGCCTGTTATCCCAGCACTTGGGAGACTAAGGCAAGAAGATCATTGCAAGTTTGAGACCAGCCTGTGATGCTATTAGCGTCAAAGTGAGCTCAAGGCCAGCCTGAACTGCATAGTGAGACCCTGTCTCAGAAAAAGAAAAACCAAAAATAAAACAACAACAACAAAACAAGGACTACAAATCCATGAACCCCAACAGAAAAAATTCATCAGGCAAGGCAAACAATTAAACATGGGGGAAAAAATTGGGGAACCAACAACAGGACAATAACATAATGATAAGTCAATACATATCAGTTATAACCATGTTATGGTTTGTGTCTGGGTGTTCTCCCAAAGCCTCATGCAGTCACAGAGGTGGCTGAATCTAGTGTTTGTGACTGGTTTGTTGTCTAGCACTGGGTTTGGTGGTGTGAGAGCTGCACCTGCCCAGAGGCAGGGAGCTGGCACACAATATAAGGGAAGAGAGGAGGCATGCTTTTACCCTTTTTACCCTGTTTTCTCTTGTAGTGTGCAGCTGCCATGCATGGTTGCCCCTTAGCCATGCCACCCTGCCTTGGAGCCAGTTGAGTATGGACCGAAGCCTCCAAAAACTGTAAGGTAAATAAACCCTTTCCTTCCCTAATTTTGGGCCTCAGGTTATTTTGTCTCAGCAATGAGAGAAACACAACCAAGACAAACCATCAATGTTAATGGTCTTAAGGGTCACCAATCAAAAGACACAGAGTGGCAGAATGGATCAAGATGCAAGTCCAACAATATGCTGCATATAAGAAACATATTTAATTAAAAAAGAAATTTAAAGATTGAAAGTCAAAGGATAGAAAACAATAGTCCGTGTAACAGGAACCCAGAAAAAAGCAGGGGCAGCTATTCTATCTGCAGACAAAGTGAATTTCAAACCAAGACTCATTAAGAGAGACAAAGAAGATCACTACATCATTGTGAAGGGAACAAACCAAGAGGCATAGATAACAATCATAAATATATAAGCAACAAATACTAATGTACCCACAAGAACTTCATAAACACATGGAAATTAAATAGCACCCTCCTGAATAACCAATGGGTCACAGATGAAATTAAAGAAGAAGTTAGCTTCTACAACTAAATGATAATGACAATAAAACGTATAGGAACTTTGCACAATGAAAGCAGTCCTACAAAGGAAATTTATAGCAGTGAATTCTTGTATCAGGACAGAGCAAATTCAAATAAACAGCTTAATGGTGAATCTCAATCTTCTAGAAAAAGAATAGGCTAAGCCGAAATCTTGTATGAGGGAAGAAATTATAAAGATCAGAACAGCAATTAATGCACTGGAGACTAAGAAAACAACACAAAAAATCAATAAATCAAAGAATCCATTCTTTGAAAGATTAAATAAAATCAATAAATCCTTAACAACTTTAACAGGAAAAAAAAAGTTCAAATTCACGCAATTAGGAAGGAAAACGGTGAAATAAAAATGGACCTTGCAAAAATCCAGAAGATCATCTCTACTTTGAGAACTTGTATTATTATATTTTTGGTATTAGGAATTGAACTCAGGACCTTACATTTGCCAGGCAGGCACTGTACCACTGAGCAATATATACAACTGAGAACTTGTATTCTAATAAAATGGAAAATGTAGAAAGAAACAGACAAATTCCTAGATACATATGAATTACCAAAGCTGAATCAAGAAGATAAATTATAAATAAATCAATATTAGTCTATGAAATCAAACATGCAATTAAAAACCTATAAACAAAGAAAAGCCTACACTCTGAAAGATTCACTGAATTCTCATTCCATTTATTTATTTATTTATTCATTGTCTTTTTGAGACAGGGACTCACTGCGCAGTTCAGGCTGGACTTGAGCTCACTTCACAGCCCAGGCTGAACTGGAACTCGCAATGATCCTCCTACCTCAGCCTTCTGAGTGCTCAGATTACAGGTATGCACCACCATAGCCAGCTTCACTTCTACAAGAAATTTAGTGAAGACCTAATACCACCACTTCTCAAACTCTTTCAGAGTTTGAAATTGAAAGGGAAGCAATACTCTGAAACTCATTCTTGGAAGCAAGCATTACCCTGATACCAAAATCAGAAGGACCCAACTAAGAAAGAGAACTACAGGCCAATTTTCCTAATGAATATAGATATAAAAATCCTCAATAAGATACTGACAAAGAGAATGCAGCAAATCATCAAGAAGATTACACACCATGACCAAGTTGGATTCATCCTAGGGATGCAGGGATGGTTCAACATACATAAACCCATAAATGTAATAAACCATATTAACAAAGCCAGGGACAAAAACCATATGATCATCTCAACAGATGCAGAAAAAGCTTTCGAAAAAGTCCAACATCCATTCATGATAAAAAACCCTACAGAAAATTGGAATAGATGATCTTTATCATCAATATGATAAAAGCCATCCATGACAAACCAAGAGCCAACGTCATACTAAACGGACAAAAACTGAAAGTTTTCTCTTTAAAATCAGAAACAAGACAAGGAGGTCCACCGTCTCCACTCTTATTCAACATAGTCCTGGAAACTTTAGCCAGAGCAATTAGACAAGAGAAAGAAATAAAAGGATAAACAATAGGAAAGTAAGAAGTTAAATTAAATTTGTGGATGACATAATACTCTACATAAAAGACTCCCAAAACTCCACTAAAAAACTGTTAGATTTAATAAGCACATTCAGTAAAATAGCTGGATACAAAGTCAACACTCAAAAATCAATAGTATTCCTGTACACAAATAACAAACTCACTGAGAGAGAAATCAGGGAAATAATACCTTTCACAATAGCATCCAAAAAAAAATGAAATACCTAGGAATCAATCTAATGAAGGATGTAAAAGACCTCTACATTGAAAACTACAGTACTCTGAAAAAGGAGATTGAAGAAGATATCAGAAACTGGAAAGATATTTCTTGTTCTTGAGTAGGAAGAACCAATGTAGTGAAAAAGACCATACTTCCAAAACTGTTGTACAGACTGTTATGGATTAAAAACTGGTGGTCAACTTAACAACAGCTGAATTAAATAGGCATGGTGTTGAGTGTAGATGGCCCACCTGAGGAAAGTTGCCAGCATAAAAGGAGACATGGAGAGGAAGAGTATGGTGTTGCTGTTGTTTAGAGCCACTGGTTCTCCTGGAGGAGCTTGTCATGGCTAGCTTCCCTGATATGAACTTGGCCATTATCGTTGGAGGAACTTGGGACCTTGTCACTGAGAGTGGCTGTAGTTCATTTTGGGGGAGCTCTGGAGGGGAAAATGTGTGCTGTTTAATTTCCAGGAGAAGCTGTCACGCTGGCTTCCTGATATGTACTTGACTATTCTCATCATCGGGGGAGCTTGGAATCTCATTGTTGCTGAGGATGGCTGTGGGAGTTTTCAGGGGAGCCCTGGTCCTTATTTTGAGTATTGCTTTTTGTCTTTAGTGTAGAACTCTCAACCTATTGGTACAGATCATTGACCCCGCTGGCACAGACTTTCTAGCTTCCACCGCTGACCTTTGGGCATTCCCAGCGCAGATCCATGAAATAAGACTTGCATGAGTCAATGTCATTGGCTCTGGATCTTCAGCTAGACTCATGCAGGACATTACTGTGGGATCCAGGTCCTTGGCTGGATTTTCTAGGTCTTTATTATTGTGCACAGATTTTCTGTACTTTCTTGTAATTAACTCTGGGTGACCATCATAAAATAATAGTATAGATTCTGTGTGCTGTATGTAATTTTTCTCCTTGCAACCCCTGACTACAACACAGATTTAATGCAATTCCAATCAAAATTCCAACAGCATATGTCATGGAATTAGAGAAAACAATCAAAATTCATTTGGAACCAGAAGAGACCTAGAACAGCAAAGGCAATTCTAGGCAACAAGGGAAGGGCAGGGAGTATCACAATCCCTGACTTGAAATTATACTATAAGCTACTGTGATAAAAACAGTGTGGTACTGGCAAAAAAACAGACCCAAAGATCAATGGAAAGGATTAGAAGATGCAGAAACAACTCCAGACATACTAAGTCACCTATCTTGTCTTTCACAAAGGTGCCAAACACATTCAATGGAAGAAGGACAGTCTCTTTAATAAATGGTGCTGGAAAAACTGGCTTTGCATATGCAGAGATTAAAACTGGACCCATATCTTTCACCATGCACTAAACTAAATTCAAAATGGATCAAAGATCTAAATATTACAAAAGAAACATTAAATCTGCTAGAAAATAGAATAGGCAAAACTGTTGAAGACATTGGTGTAGGCAAAGACTTTATGAATAAAACCTTGACTGCGCAGGAATTATCACAAAGAATCAACAACTGGGATCTCATCTTATTAAAAAGCTTTTTTGCACAGCAAGAGAAACCACCAACAGAATGAAAAGACAGTCCACAATGTGGGAAAACATGTTTTCCAGCTGCTCCTCAGACAAATGATTACTATTGAGAATATATAAAGAACTAAAAAAAAAAAATCAGGGCTCCCAAATGTAAACACCCAATCCAAAAATAGGCATCTGAGACTAATACACACTTCTCTGATGAAGAAATACAAACCACAAAAAAAAAATATGAACAAATGTTTAGGGCGGGGGATGCAGCTCAGAGGCGAAAGTGCATGCCTGACAAGTGTGAGGTCGTGAGTTTGATCCTCGGTACAAAAAAAAAAAAATGTTCAACATCAGTACTTATTCAAATGATGTAAATTAAAAGAACACTGAGATTTCATCTCACTCCAGAGAGAATGGCTATTAACCAGAATCAACCAATAACAAATACTGGAGGGGCTGTAGGGAAAAAGGAACCCTTCTCCACTGTTGGTGGGAGTGTACACTTACTTGTGCAACTACTGTGGAAATCAGTGTCAAGATAACCCAAAAACTAGGATTGGAGGCCCATTTGACCCAGGTACTCTCCGTCTGGGTATCTTCCCAGAGCAATCAAAAACACTATACCACAGCGATATATATGCACTCATGTTTAAAGCAGCACAACGTGCAAAGGCCAGATCTTGGAAACAACCCAAATGCCCATCAACTGAGGAATGGATAAAAAAAATGTGATCTTTTCATACAATGGAGTACTATTCTGTCATAAAGAAGGATAAACTCCAGGCTTTTATAGGTAAATGGATGCAACTGGAGACCATACTTATAAGTGACATAAACCAGACTCATGTGTAAACATTGAATTTTCTGCCTAGTGTGAGAAGCTGAAAAAGCAAATAAGATCCAAAATGTACAACACATAATGTAAAATTGGGTAGAAATTGTTCAGAAGAAAGAGAAACTAGAATGGGAGAAAGGAGAAAAGAAGAAAGGGAAAAGCAAAAAAAAAAAAAATATATATATATATATATAGAAAGCAAGACAATTAAGATAGTTATACTACTAATTTCTCTTAGTGCATCAAAAAGAAAGGTTTGTGCTGATATAATTTGGACAATTAAATGCTGCAATCTTTTACTCTGAGTAACTAATTCAAATTTCTCCTATTGTTTTAAACTTATTTTTCCTCTTTAAAATTAAAAAAAAAAAAGAGGCTGAGATAGGAGTATATCAAGTTCACTGCTGGCCTTAAACCAGCTCTTGCTGGCAACTCAGCAACAGCCAGTCTCAAAAACAAAACAAAATAAAACAGATTCTCTCCTGAGACTCATCCATATTTACATTAAGTTTCAGAGATATGCTATTCTCACTAAAGTATATTTCTGTATTCTAAGGAGTCTAATTTAATTTCCAAGTATATATTTTAGCCTTTTACCTTTGAGGCATTGTTTAGGTTCATTAAATACTAATGCATGCTGACTTAAAAAGATGTATCATTCACAAAAAAACACATTTCTAGGCTGGACATCGTGCTGCATGCCTATAATCCCAGCACTTTGTGGGGCTGAGACAGAAGAATCAAAAGTTCAAGCCCAGCCTGGGCAGCTAAGCAATTTAACAAGACCCTGTTTCAAAATTCTAAAAAGGGCTGAGGCTATAGTTCAGTGCCAAGGCCCTGAATTCAATACCTACTGCCAATGGTAAGAACAAAAAGAAAAAAATATATATACTTCCTATCATTCTATACAGAAATACTGTGTTAACTCAAAACTTGTTTATTAATTACCAACAATTCAAATATTTGAACAAATATTTTCCCTGATTTTATTAAGTGGCCCATTCAAATATATGCCTGTCAAAAAGTACTTCAAAAACAACAAAGCATGAGCAGGGCACAGTGGTGCATGCCTTTAATCCCAGCACTCAGGAGGCTGAGGCAGGAGGATTGTTGTGAGTTTGAGACCAGCCTGGGCTACAAAGTGAGCTCACGGCCAGCCTGAACTGCTTAATGAGACCCTGTTTCGAAAAGCAAAAAAAAAAAAAAAAAAAAAAAAAAACTCCAAAACAAAACTGTTTCTAATGTTTTCCTTCCAATTTTTTTTTTTAAGTCCCCATTCTCTCCCTTCCCTCCTCTTTCCTCCTCTGTTGTTCCCCTTCTCCTTTGAACATTTTCTTCCTACTTCCCAGTATCTATTCTCCATATTGACCCTTACTTACCATTTGGGTTTCTCACACAAGAGAAATGATGTGGTATTTAAACATATGTGCCTGGCTCATTTCACTTAGAATTATATTCTCAAGGTGCGGTGATGGCAAATTTTATCAACATAAATCTACATAAAAATAGTAATCAGAGCCAGGCGTGGTGGTGCACGCCTTTAATCCCAGCACTCGTGAGGCTGAGGTAGGTGGAGCATTGTGAGTTCAAGGCCGGCCTGAGCTACACAGTGCGACCCTGCCTCAAAAAGCCAGGGCCAGGAGTTTGGCTCAGTGGCTTAAGTGCCTGTCTGGCAGATGTGAGGCTGTGAGTTTGATCCCTGGTGCCGCAAAAAAAATAAATAAATAAAAATAAAATAAAAAAAATAGTAATCAGACACTATCTACAATAAAAGAAGGCTGACAAATACTTTATGACTTAATCCACTGTGGAATTATATTACAAAATACTTTTTAGTGCCCATCAGAGGAAAATCCTCCAGTAACTAACAGTCTCAGAAAAACAGGACAGAAGGAATACAGATCAGTTCTCCACAGGACCATGCTATTTCCCTTACCAGATTGATCAGCCTTCTCATCGCATGTTCATGAGAGCAAACACATTCGCAGGGATCGAATCCTCCTTCTGCCATGATTGCCCAGTTTGATTTCACTTGGCTGCTTAAATCTACGAGGAAGGAAAAAATAATGTAAGACTCCTATTCAGTTACTCTTTCTCCTTGAGCTACAAAAAATTCATATACAGATTCCTAACAGTTCTCTTAACCTTGTATATTCATATTTATTAATGACCTATACAGTACCTATGAATGTACTGTCAATCCACTATGAAATATGAATTTATCAAATGAATTACGAATCTATGAATGGCTACTCCTTCTGCCATCAGACCAATTTCCTATAAATGCAAATGTCTTCAGATGCTATTAACTGGCCCCATTTATGATGAAGATCTCTGAGAGATTGGGAAAACAATGAAGTCAGCACCATGACTGAACATTTACTGCCCAGAAAAATTTTTAGGCCAAAGTGCAGGAAGAATGGTGTGAAGTAAGAACAGAGAGGTCAGGAGCCAAGGCCATGTATAGTCTACCTGCCCCCCACACTGGGGACTAAACCCTGGGTCTCCACACTGAGCTCTATTACCAGTCCCACTTTACCCTTTTCTTGAGACAAGGTCTCACTGTTGCTAAATCATCAAAGAGGGCTTGGATTTCTGATCCTCCTCCCTCCGCCTCCAGAGTACGCACGCCATCACTGTGCCCAGCTCACACATGCAGGGTCTTACAGGCCATGTTAAGGATTAGGTCTTTACCCAAGGAGCAGTGTGAAATCCATGAAGAGTTTTATCCAGATGTTTTCTTAAAAGATCATCTTGGTTGCTACATGGCAAACTGACATGGAAGCCAGAATAGATAAAGGAATGTAGTTAAAATGCTCAACAGGTCAGTGGTAATGGTGCATTTGTAGAAATATAAATATAAGGGCTGGGGATGCAGCCCAGTAGTAGAACCACCTTGGGTTTCCCAGTATCTCTGTCTTTCTCTCTCTCTCTCACATACACACACACACACACACACAATGTGTACACATGTACATATCAGGAATAATTTCCTTAATTTACAGAAAACTCTGATTCTGAAAAATCAATAAAGGAGGATGTAGTTCAGAGGTAGAATGCTTGCCTAGCATATACAAAACCCTAGATTCAATTCTCAGTACTGCCTAAAAAAAATCAATACCAATGTAACAAAAAATAAGCAAAGATCACATTCATAGAAATATACAAAGTCAAGAGTCAAACCAAAACTGGGAGTGGAAATCAAAAGAACATTAATTAGTCAGACATAGTAGTACATATCTTAAATAATTTGTACACCCATGTCCAAATAAATGTGCAATTTTGGGACTAGGAATGAAAACCAGGTCTTCACATTCTACCATTGAGCCACACTGCTGCTCAGACCCAAAGTATGCAAAACTACTGTTCAAGGATGTTCACTGGACCATCATGAGAGCAAAAAAGGCCAGGCATCGTGGCACATGCCTGTAATCCCAGCACTCAGGAGGCAGGGGTAGGAGGATTGCCACGAGTTTAAGCAGAATCAGAGCTACACAGTGAGTTCAAGAGAAGCTCACACTACAAAGTAAGACCCTGTTTAAAAAAAAAAAAAAGGCAGAAAGAGAAAAGGAAAAGAAAGCAAAGCAAAGCAAAGAAAAACAAAGCAAAAGCAAAAAAAAAAAAAAAAAAAAAAAAAAAAAAAAAAAAAAAAAAAAAAAAAAAAAAAAAAAAAAAAAAAAAAAA
>RJWM01024164.1:0-13331 GCA_004363535.1 Dasyprocta punctata | reverse complement strand
AACCCAGTCTGAGGAAGTTATGAGACCATGTTTTGTTTTGTTTTTTAAGAAAAGAGGGGACTGGGGATGTAGCTTAGAGTGAAGGTCTTGGGTTTAATTCCCAGAACCTTCACCAAAATAAAAAAAGTGTTTACCATTGTGGTTCCAATGATGCTATTGAGTATATAAAATCCTACACAGCTGCTAGAAAGAATTAGATTTCTACTGGTGATTTGGGGAATTACAATATACTGAGGTGAAATCAAGTAGCTGACCAGTTAGGGCAAATCAACCTTCCATCCAATATCTTCCCTTTAAGAGGGGAGGGGAATGGAGGGGAGGGGAAGATGACGGTGGTGCTGGGAGACCCAAAAAACACCACAAACAAATGCTGACCAGCTCACGTTCTTGTCTGGGGCCAATCTGTGTCCCGTATATTTTCTATTTAATGCATTAGCCTATTAGTGAACCGAGTATATATATCCAACAAAGAAAACCCTGCAAGTAAATATATGCTACCTTTAAAAGTAAGTAAAATTCACCCTTGTAATCCTGTTTCTCAATGGGGCTGGGGCTGCGCTGGTGTGAGTATAATCAAACGTCCACTAACAACACTGGTCTGTTGCCCTCCCTATCTGTATCCCATTGGGCCAATGAAGTAACGGTTAAAATTAAAGGGTACTTTACCAAGATTAAAAAAAAATAAATGCAACCACTCTTAAAAAAAATGGAAGGGCCGAGGGTTTAGCTCAGTGGCACAGGCGCCTGCCTGACAAGCACAAGGTCATGAGTTCGATCCCCAGTACCAAAAACAAAACAAAACAAAATTTTTAAAAATGTAAATACCAAATTCTTAATACTTAGCTACTTGTGTAGTCTCTGAACAAAAAAAAAAATGTTAGGCTTGTTTTTTTAAAAACACAGCTGCTTTCGAGTCTCTTTTTCATCTATTTGATTAAGAAATTGAGATCTCACCTCCTCTCCTCAGAACACAGTTTAAGAACAGAAACCTCTCTTAGTCATTCATCTCCAAACAACTCCCTCACTGCTCTGGCCCTGGTACTCACTGAATAAATATTTACTAAATTCGTGACAACGTTTATCTTCTCTGTATCCATATATGCTGGAACATGTAAATGAACTACAATTTTAAATTATACTCCAGTCTTGATTAGTCTCTACTAAATGAAGCTATGCTTCTGTGGAACTTTTGTTGTGTAAACTTGAGCTCTTTTTAAGTACTACTCAGTTTTCATTTAACAGTTTCCATTTTAAAATCACTTTCTTTATTTTTTGATACCAGGAACTGAACTCCCAACCTCGTACCTGGTAGGCAGGCACTGTGCCACTGAGCTATATCCCCAGCTTAAAATCACTTTAAAGAATAACGATGCACCCCACTGGTTACAAGTGTCCAATGTACACCAGCAGGTAAAGCCCTAAGCGGAAAGAACCTTCACTGGTCTGGCCCCACATGCAACACCCTTGGTCTCCAGGGGCAGTAGGAACACTGCTCCTTCTGGACAGGCCAGAACAGGCTCACTGAATCACAACTCTGAAAAATTCACTTCAAAGAGGCCTTTGATAGAAAGTAATTTAAAACAACACTTTTGCCTTTCCTGTTTCAGAGTATCTCTATATTCCTAATTTTAGAGAATGGTTCTAACATCAAAGTCATAAGCTTGACCTTTGAAGACACCTAGCATTACTACTTGTTTCTTAAAAATGTTTGTTTCTTAAAAGGAGCCAGGCATAATGGCACAAGTCTGTGATCCCAGCACAAGGAGGATCATAGCAAGTTCAAGGCCAGCCCGAGACACATCATGAGTTCAAGGTCAGCCTACACTAGAAACCAAGATCCTGTTTCAAAAAAACAAAAACAAAAGTTCTAAGTCATGAAGTCATGAATATGCATTTAAAAAGTTCAAAATTAAAAATAATTTTGAGGGGGCTGGAAATGTGGAGATGTAGCTAAGCAGCAGAGCATATGCCTAGCATTTATGCGGTCCTGGATTTGATCCCCCAGCACAGCAAAATAGCAATCAACATCACAGAAGAACTGAGGAAAGTAGACACAGGCTTAGAATAAATGAAACTGGTTATGAGTTGATAATGAAGTTGAATGACAGGGACTGAAGAGTTCTTATTCTTCTCAAATGTTTTTATATTTCTAAATGTTCTGTAACATTTATATAAGCATTTTCCTAATTAATATTTATAACATCAATCTGACTCGAGGTATATCAAACACCATTCATAGTGACTTTATGGGACTTTAAGGGTAAACTAAGTACACATTCCTAAAGATCTCAAAGCCACCCATGCCTAAACCATTTGGAGGTAAGAAAGGCAGTGAAATGATGTACTCTGCATATGGAAAACGCAAAAAGCAATACCCCTATCTTGCAGATCCAGCTCATTTCCTCCCTCTTCTGCAACTATCAGGACCTTCTGTGGTAGTGTTGAGCAACAATAAACAGTTAAGTCCTCCTGTTTCTTTATGTGGTGTGGGAATTTTTCAGCACTCTTAACCAATTTATCATCAGCTATTAGAACCCTACATACTCCTGTTTAGCCTTGCACGCCCACAATCCCAGCACTCTGGAGAATAGAGAAGGAGGACTACAAGTTCCAATCCAGTATGGGCCATTTAGCAATTTAGCAAGACCCTGTCTTAAAACAGAAGAGTTCAATTTCCAGTATAGCAAAAAACACTGCTGCTGTCACCACCACTACTGCAACAAAAAAGCTCCAGCTTATCTAGGTGTTTTTACATTAGTGAAATCTCACCTTTGGGGGTCAAATGTAACTGTCTGCTTACAACTCTGGAAAAGGTTTTAAAAAAGAAATACTGTAATTCAACTACAACATGCTTTTTATGGAATTGTAGAATTACACTTCCAGGTAGGACTGGCGTCCTTAAAAACAGTTCACAATTATGCCACTTAGCAGCAAACAGTGGCAGTAGCATAGTTATCAGCCATATGTATATACGGTTTTTACGAGATATTACACATGTTCTATAACTTATTTTTTAAAAACATAAACATGTTAGAGCACTTTTATCTCAATATACAAAGCTCTACTTTTTATTTTTTTTTTTTTGAGGTAGTGTCTGGCTATGTAGCCCAGGTTGGTCTTGAACTCTGTCACTCTCCTGCCACACTCGGCTTTACTTCATTCTTCTTAATGGCTCTTTAATACCATAAATATATATGAATACTTTTAGCATTCTTTTACTACAGGCTAAGTACTCCAGCATTTCCATCTTTTAAAATAATGCTTTTGTAGAGCAGTACTAAAAATGAAAACTCTAGGCTTAAAGACATGCATTATCAGTTTTGGGGGGAGGGTAAAGGGGAAGAAACAAGTCTTCCAGGGGCAAATCTTCCTAAAATAATTCCAAATAATAAAAGTAGATTCCCCCACTCTGCACGAGTCAGGTTTAACCTCCTACTCTTAACCTGAGTGTCACCTGGACTTAGTGCCTCACTTCTAAGTAACACCACACCCAGAGGAAAGATAATTTCACAGTGGACAAACAAACAAGTGAAACCAACACAGCGAGACCCTGTCTCAAAAAACAACAACAGCAACAACAACAACAAAAAACACCTCGGGAGGCTATCCATGAGTTTGAGACCAGCCTGGATTACATAGTGAGTCCAAGTCAGCCCGTACTATACACAGCAAGACCCTGTCTCAAAAAAAAATCTAAAAAAAAACAAACAAAAAAAAAAAAACTCAAATACTAGCAAATAAGAAGCTACAGTGGGCATGCAGACTGGTAAAACCACTATGGAAGTTAGTGTGGAGATTCCTCAAAAAACTAGGACTAGAGGGCCCATTCAACCCAGCTATTCCCCTTCTGGGTATTTTCCCAAAAGAATTAAAAACATTATACCACAGCAATAGATGTGCACCCATGTTTATAGCAGCAAAATTTGTAATAGCTAGATCTTGGAAGCAACCTAAATGCCCATCCACTGAGGAATGGATAAAAAAGATGTGATATTTTTACTTTTTTTTCAGCACCGGGGATCAAACTCACAACCTCATGCCTGCCAGACAGGCACTTAACCACTGAGCCAAATTCCCGGCCCCAAGATGTGGTATTTTTACACAATGGAGTAGTACTCAGCCACAAAGAAGGATAAACTGGAGACTTTTATAGGTAAATGTATGCAACTTGAGACCATACGCATAAGTGAAATAAGACACACATGTAAACATCACATGTGTGAGAAGCTGAAACCACCAGTCTCACCAGTGTGAGAAGCTGAAACAATATATGCATATGTATACATATGAATATAAAAAAGTTAAGGTAGTTATACTACTGATTTCTCTGAGTTCACTGAAGATTTGTGCTGGTATTGTTCCAACAACTGAATGCAGATGTCTTGTGCTCTGGGTGAATGATTTGGGGATGACAATGCACAATGTATGTATCATTGTTGCCCCTTAATTGATGTGTTTTGAAATTTTGTTTTAGTTTTTCTTTTTCTACTTGAAATAAAATTTGGAATAAATAAATAAATTAAAATTTAAAAAAAGAAGCTACAGTGTATTAACCAAAGGAACATTATTGTAGCAATGGTATATACAGCAGAACCATCATTGCTAACAGTACTTTAAGAGTCAATTTGGTTTCTTCTTATATGCTAACCTACTGAAGACAGGAAATGGACACCCCAAAAAGAGTTGAATGTTCTCAGTTCTAATCTCCAGGAAACCAGACTTGGAAGGTGGGGAAAGGGACACTAAACAATGACTCAGTCTAAGTAAACAGTGAAAGGGGTGGGGTCTCTGCACACCTCTAGGTGGCTCCAAACCCATATTTTTGAAATCAGTCATCTATGAGATCCAAACAACCGGGCAAAGAAGATGAACAGATAACTGTGAAGCGGCATCCAACAAAGACTAAACACGTCTTACTCCTAGATCTCTCCTTCTACATATAATTAAAGTGTACTGCGTTAATTTTCTCAGAGTAACATCTGACTCAAGCTACAAATCTTTCATTATCTATCTATAATTACAAGTGAATTTTAAAGTAGACTGTGTGACCATGAAAACTGAACCATTAGCTTTAGAACACATTCTGTGGGTGACAGACACAGTGGCACATGCCTGTAGTTCCAGCTACTTGAAAGGCTGAGGCAAGAGGACCACTTGAGAAGCTGGGCAAAAACCCAAGAGCACAAGACCAGCTCAGGCAGCATAGTAAGACCCTGTCTTTTTTGGAGACAGGGTCTCGTTATACAGTACAGGCTGGCCTCGAACTCACTTTGTTGCCCAGGCTGGATCGAACTTGTGGCAATCCTCCTGCATCAGCCTCCCAAGTGCAGTGATTATAGGTATGCACAACCATCCCTGCCCAAAAGCCTGTCTTTAAAAAAAAAAAAAAAAAAAAGTAAATCAGTCAGCTAGTCACGGTGGCTTACACCTGTATTCCAAGAACTTTTGAGGGGTTAAGGCAGGAGGATCACAAATCCAAATCCCACTCAGACAACTTAGCAAAACTCTGAATCAAAAATAGTTGAAGATACATTTCAGTGGTAGAGTGTTCCTAGGTTCAATTCCCAGGCAGACAGACAGATACAGACACAGACACAGACACAGACACACAGATACACACACACACACACACACACACACCCCGAAACTTATTTTTCTGATGGAAGTATACTGCTTTTACAATAAAAAATAACCTTACTCCAGTAAGAGGAAAAGGTCTACATATTATATGGAAAAAGCATACCACAGCAGATTACAAAATTACACGTACTATAATTAAATTTGAAAACATAGCATTAAAAGAGAAGTTGGAAAGAACCATGCACTAACAAGTTATGTTCATGAAAAAGTGCATTGTAGGAAACTCTGCATTTGGGCACTGGGAAAATGTATGGCAAAGTAGGATTAGAACACTAGTTGCAGGTGATTTTCAGAAATTCCTTACAAGGAATAAAAAGAAAGGTTTTATTACTGACACTCTGCTTATCTTAAAATAGTAATAATGGGTAATATGCACCCATTATTACCTAATGATTTTCAGGAAATTTTTGGTATCACTCTTTCTGTGGTTCTATCAGGAGACCTACAAATTAATTTCAATTCAAAGGCTTGTGCTATCTAGCAGACATTCTTGTTCCTACCACATTCGACTGGATCCCTGTACATTTTCTGACTCGGACACTGCCCTGATGCTCATTCCCTAGATACAAACTACAAGTTCGACTCAGAGTGTTACCTGTCCTTTCCCCTTTAAGTAACTTCTCCTGGGCATCCTCATCAAAACAACAGGATCTCATTGTCAGAAAGCTCCTCTCAACATCTCAGATCCGTTTTTTACTTTAAAAACAGAAAAGGAGGGCTGGGTGCGGAACCCAGTGGTAGAGCTTGGCCTCAGCACGCTTAAAAGCTCAGGGTTCATATAATCATCTCAACAGATATGAAATGTTTGACCAAGCCCAGCACTCATTCATGATAAAAAAAAAAAAATCCTACAGGAAACTGGAATAGACGGTCATTATCTCAAGCTGATAAAAGCCATCTATGACAAACCAACAGCCAACATCATACTAAATGGACAAAAAATGAAAGCTTTCTCTCTAAAATCAGAAAAAAAAACAAGAATGTTCACTATCATCACTCTTACTCAATATAGTTCTGGAAACATTAGCCAGAGCAAGCAGACAAGAGAAAGAAATAAATGGAATAAAGATGGGAAAGGAAGAAGTTAAATTATCATTATTTGTGGATGACATGGTACACTACATAGAAGATGCCAAAAACTCCACGAAAAGACTTCTCGATTTAATAATCAAATTCAGTAGCATAGCTGGATACAAAAATCAATGCTTAAAAATCAACAGCATTCCTGTACAAAAATAACAAACTCGCCAAGAGAGAAATTTAGGGAAACATCTTTCACAACAGCATTCAAAAAAATGAAATATCAAAAAGATAACAAAAAGAAGAGAAAAAATGAAATACTTAGGAATCAATCTAATGAAGGAAGTAAAAGATTTTTACAATGAAAACTATTTGACCAGGTGTGACAGTGCATGCCTATAATCCCAGTACCCGGGAGGCTAAGGCAGGAGGATTACGGTGAGTTTGAAGCCAGCCTGGGCTACATAGTGAGTTCAGGACCAGCCTGAACTACATAGTGAGACTCTGCTTCCAAAAAAAGAAAAACTAGGACTAGAGGTTCTATTCGACCCATCTATTTCCCTTTTTTCGTATCTTCCCGAAAGATCACACCACAGCAATACATGTACATGCATGTTTATAGCAGCACAATTTCTAACAGCTGTATCTTGGAAACAACTCAAATGCTTATCAACTGAGGAATGGATAAAGAAGTACTACATTGTCATAAAGAAGGTTAAACTTTGGCCAGGCGTGGTGGCACATGCCTTTAATTCCAGCACTTGGGAGGCTGAGGCAGGAGCATCATTGTGAGTTCAAGACCAGCCTGGGCTACAAAGTGAGTTCAAGGTCAGCCTAAATAGCATAGTGAGATCCTGTCTCAAAAAATAGGGCTGGGGATTTAGCTCAGTGGCCTAAGCGCCTGCCTGGCAGGCACAAGGTTGTGAATTCGATCCTTGGTACAAAAAAAAAGAAAAAAGAAAAAAAAAGACGGTTAAGCTTGAGCCATTTCTAGCTGAATGGACGCAGCTTGAGACCACACTCTTAAGTGAAATACATCAGATACACTTGCTAAATACTGCATTGTTTTTCTGCTGTGAGAAGCCAAAAGTATAAATAAGGACCAAAATGTGTAACAGATATTGGGAAATAGAAAGAAAATGTTCAAATGAGAAGGAAAACAGAGGTGGGGAGAGAAGAAACAAGAAAAAAAAGGAATAAAAGGAAACAAACATTTTGTAAATAAGGTGATGAAGAGGGGTTGAAGTGAGGGGAGGGGAATGGGGAAGAAAAGCAGCAGCAAGATATATCATACAGCTACAAATTCTCTATGAAGGTGATCATTGTATACATCTAAAATGTACCAATAAAATTTTTTAGAACTGAAAAAAAAAAAAAAGGGCAAAGCCCTACGTTTAGTCCCTAGCACTGAACACATAAGCTAAGAAATCTAAGGCCATATCACCCTGAACGCACCCCATCTCATATGATCTCAGAAGCTAAGCGGAGTTGGGCCTGGTTAGAACTTGGATGGGAAACACATAAGCTAAGAAAAGAAGTCAGTTCTAAGGATACAGAATCACAAAATCAACTTCTTGAATTTTTTAAAATTCTTGAGGTTGTACTACAAAAATATATATACCTTTATCTAATTTAACCCTTCCCCCAGCCCTGATTTCCTTTCTTCTTCAATAAAAGTCACTTCCCTGCTCCCTTTTCCAAGAACAACATTACTCAAAGTAACTGCATTCCCCTCAGAAGAAGTAAGTTACAAATCTGGCATGCTTAATGAAATTCTTGGAATTAAAGGCTTTAAAAAGTATGTAGAATTACTATATTCTCAGCATTTATATTTGAGGATTATTCCTCAAAATGAGTATTATGGTGATCAGATAGTTTTTTATTTTCTATGCATTTTACTTTTTGAATCAAATTACATATTGACTTATGGGTATATGTTTATATATGCATAAATTTACACATACATGTGAATGGAACCCAAAATAAAAATCAAACACTGATACTGAATGAAACTCCCATTCAACCAGGTGTGCCAGTACATGCTTGTAATCCCAGCACTTGGGAGTCTGAGGCAGGAGGATCACCACAAGTTCAAGGGTAACCTGGGCTACATAATGAGTTCAAATCCAGCCTGTACTACATAGTGAGTTCAAATCCAGCCTGCACTACATAGTGAGACTTTGTCTCAAAAAAAAAAGTTACTCAAACACAAGCACCACTTCTTCCTGTCCAGCCCCAGCCAGCTGGGGAATAACAGGTGGTTAGTGTGTACAGCATGGTCTGCTGGTACAAAGCAAGGGTTCACTTTCTGGGTGGGGCAGAGCAGGGAAGCATGAGATTCCATTACTGTACTCAGAGCAGTGTACAGCGCATATGTTTTCACTGTTTAGTTGGGGAAAACAATTCTTCCATTTAATATTTTCAGATCTCAGTTGTCTGCAGGTGTAGGGGAACTGACCTACAGTGAGACTGAAATATATAATGTTTACATTTTATTACTGAAAAGACACACTGCCATTAATTGCCCTCAAAATACTCCCCCTAGCTTGAAACACTTATTCCATTGTTCTTGCCACTTTCTGAAGCAGTTCTAGAAATCCTCTTTCCTGAGTGTCTTTATGAGGTGTGATCAAAACAGGAAGAAGAAAATATCTATCAATTCTGATACCATTATTATAATATACATTAACATGCTATTATAGAAGAGTTGGAATGATATCAGATTACATTCATACACACTACTTTTTGCAATGTATTAAACTGATTGCTTTAGTCTTTTATCAGAAATTGGTCTCAACCAATTTCTCTCACATATACACACACATATATTTAGTTAGCTTTTGTTTTTTTTTGAGACAAAGTGCCACTTTATAACTTAGACCAGACTTGAACTATGTATCCCAGGCTGGCCTTGAACTTACAGCAAGCCTCCTGCCTCAGACTCATGAAGGTTAGGATTATTAGGTGTGCACCAGCATACCTGGCTCAACCAAATATAAACAAGCCTAACCGTTTACATTAGAATGCAACTTTATTAAACTAATTTCACATCTCACCATCACCCCTTTTATATTTTTGTGTGGTACTGGGGATTGAACCCCGGACCTTCCACTGAACTACATCCCTAGCTCTTTTTCCTTCTTGAGACAAGATCTCACTGACTCGCTAACTTGCTCAGGTTGGATTCAAATTTATGATCCGCCTGCCTCAGCCTAGAGTGCTGAGAGTACAGGTGTGTGCCACCACATTATTCTTCAGATTTTTGAGACAGAAGATTACTACATAGCCCAGACTAGCCTTGAACTGCAGCCCAGACTGGTCTCAAACTCCTGATCCTCCTGCCTCAGCCAGGCAAGGGCTGACATTACAAGCATGTGCCACCATACTGTGCTAAATAAAATTATCAGTTTTAAAATGAGAAAAACGGGTCGAAATACGCTATAACCACAATCACGTATCTAGTATGTGATAGATTGTGAACAGGAAGTCAAGTCACAGTGTGAACTGCTAGCCAGGCCTCATTCCACATATGACCAATCATGCTCATTATGGTTATTTCACCCTTACAAAGACATTTTTAGAGCAACACAGAATTAGAAACTATCAACTGACTTCCTTTTACTTCTTTTAGTTCTGTTTTTATTTTTTGCTTTAAGCTATTTAACTGAAATGCCATACACTCCCTTGCACTTTCTTGGATATATCTTCTTCCCACAGTGCTTTAGAGGATCTTCCAGCCAATAAAAATGTTTCTTAAGAGTTTGGCCATTTGAGAACATATCTGCATGCTACCTCACATCTTTCAGTAAGAAAAACACTCCAGGGTGAAGACCTGATACTATTAACTAGGTACAATTAGAATCTGCTCCAAACATGTTTCTTGGAGGTAAGGACATTGCACACCTGTTCAAGAAAACCACCCTTACAATTCAGGATGCCTTTTATTTCTAAGGTGCTGATTAGGTGCTGTACAGGAGGGCTGCAGCCTCAGCTCATGCCATGAACTCTGAGTTTCCAGCAGCTCGGATGGCTTCCCATTGGCACTCGCACAGTGAGACCTTGGGCCAGGGCTGTGCTTCATTTGAACCCAGGTACCTTTCTCTTTGGCTTCCTTTTTTTTTCTGATCATTTTCCTTGATGTGTTTCAGGAAGCTATCTTGACCCTTAGAGTGCTTAATAAGTTCATACACACATTACTTCTCTTGACAAGTATCTTGGCTTTGACTTTTTTTTTTTTTTTTCTTTTTGAGATAGGGTCTTGCTATGCAGTTCAGGCTGGTCTGGCCTTGAACTCATGGCAATCCTCCCACCTCAGCCTCCGGAGTACTGAGATTATAGGCCTGCGCCACAATGACCGGCTTCTTGTCCTTAACTTGCTTGTTTACAACAATGCCTGTAGAATGCTGGGTAACACTGCAGACTCTTCCAGGTTTGCCATTGTAATATTTATGTGGGCCTTTTGAACAGTACTATTCAGATGTCTACAATAGCAACCTGTTTGTAAATTCACATATATGAAACAATCCCGTCTTTCCTAAAAGGCCAAGAGAACATATACCAGGTTCCTCTCCTCTTTCCCTTTGTGTTCATCGTTTTGGCAAATTACTTGAAGATGGTGGTTCCAATCAAAAGGCTAATTATTTTTTTAAAGACTGTCCTTTTATGTTGCCCAGGTTGTCCTTGAACTCAAGATCCTCCTGTCTCAACTTCATGAGAAGAGCTGGGATTACAGGAATGCACTCAGTTCCTATTACTCCTTAATAATGATATACTTTTTTCTCTCACTGTATAGTTCAAGCTGACTCTGAACTCACCATGTCCCAGGCTGGCCTCAAACTTGTGGCAATCCTCCTGCCTCAGCCTTCTAAGTGCTGGGACTGTAGGTGTGTGCCACCATGCTTCACACAATAATGATATACTTTTTTAAAAAATGATACCCTTTTCAGCTACATTTACATCTTTGATGGGTAACAGGCAACGAAAGGATATAGACTCATTCAAATAGGATCAATTACCGTTCATTAAAAATTCTGCTGAAGCTCTATCTGCCTGGACAAAGTTAGACATTTAAAAAGCTTACATGTTGAAATAAACCCCATTACATTCCCTAAACATCACAATCCTTTGTGCCCAGGTGTTAGAGCTCCCTGGACCCTGTCACAACAAATGATCTGAGTTTAGATCAACGCGCTGGCCATGGTGGTTCACACTTACATTCCCAACTACTCCAGAGGTGGAGGCAGTAGGACTAAAAGTTTGAGGCCAGCTTGGGCAACTTAGCAAAACGCTGTCTCAAAATTTAATAAAGAGGGTGAGGTGGGGATGTAGTTCAGTGTAGAGCACTTGCCTAGCATAACAGGAGGTCCTGGGTTCCATTCCCAGTACCCTACACACACACACATGTGCACAAATCAAATAGCCAAGCTATTAAACATACAAATTCCTTATAGTATCCCTTATTAAGGTTACCACATAGCCAGCATTTCTTACAAGTGTAAAATAGACTAAAAAATCTACCTTTTAGAGCCAGGCATGGTCACATATACCTATAATCTCAGCACTAAGCAGGTTAAGGCAGGAGGAAGACAGTGAGTTTGAGGTTAGCCTAGACTACAGAGTGTGCCAGCCTAGCCAGGTGTGGTGCCGCAGGGCTATAATCTCAGCACTCAGGAGGCTGAGGCATGAGGATCATTCTGTTTGAGACCAGCCTGGGCTCAAAGTGAACTCAAGGCCAGCCTGAACTGCATAGCAAGACCCTGTCTCAAAAAGACAAAACAAAAACAAACAAACACCCAAAAAACAAGCCAACCCAGACTACATAGTGGGACCCTGTCTCAACACCCTCCCCTAAAAAAAGAACACAGAGAGCCTGAAGATATTCCTTCACAGAGCATACTTTTCTCCAAAGTAAGAAGCTACAGTCAGCTGGAAAGAAGAACAAGTCTATTTTCCAGAGTGGAATAGGAATATTTAGAAGCCAAGTGTGTAAGATACCACCGCAGAGATTAAGATGCGAAGTGCTCACTGCCGACCCTGTGCAGCATACCACCACCTCACAAACGGCAGTGTTACACCACAGAAGGCGCAGCCCCTCCTGCCTGCTCAGCAGAGGAAAAACTGAGCCCAGAGCTCCGGGACTGGCCAAAGTCATGCCACCCACAGAGGGGGATTCAAAACCAAGTCTTCTTTCACTTCCTGTTTCCTGAAAAGGACACAGCTAACAAGTCCTCGGGGACTAAGTGATAGGCAGAGAAGTTTAGAGGCAAATTCAGAAGAAACAAAAGGCAACCCCTTACCACTGAGGGTTTATTCATTTATTCAATATAACAACATAACTACACGCCAGAATAATTAACAGCAAAAATAAATATTACAAATTACATTGGTGATTACCCCTACAAAAAGCTAAAATTCCAGAAAACTCTAAGTATTTTTCACCGCTGGCAGAGGCAAAAGGATCACTGCTAGTCCAAGGCCAGCTGCAGCTACAAAGTGAGTTCAAGGCCAGCCTGAACTATATGGCAAGACCCTAAATAGCTTTCCAGCCTCAGCCTTGGCCCTTATAGCCATCATGATGTGGATGCCCAAGATGAACCAGACTGCCATTTACAAACTCCTTTTAAGGAGAAGGTGACAGTGGCCAAGAAAGTGCCTGCATGCCCTTCACAGCA